>OVAO01002720.1:0-12255 GCA_900406285.1 Biscutella auriculata | reverse complement strand
AAATAAAACTACCAGCGACTGAAGTACAAGCAATGTGTAATTTCACGGTCCCATAAAAAATGTGACATAGGATAGAAGTACAAATAAGCTTGTCGGACATATCGCCATAACCATCCCAACCAAGACCACGCTGTAACAAGCTGTTCGGCCCACAATTGCACCTATCACGAACATATCTTGTTAGGAGTTCTCTCGCCATCAGTCTACTCATCCATAAAACGGTCTGAATACTTTCACTGATATTTCCGGTCTCCTCCATCATGTGTGACAAAATGGGTTTTATAAAACAAGATAATATGTCGAAACCCTTTTGCTTCGATTCGCCACCATAGCACAGAAGGATCGAGCCATAAACATACTGTGCTGGTCTGTTTCCTTTGTTTGTAACGTCTGCTAATTGTTTGAATCCTCTTTTTCTTCTTTTATCACTGCTATTTGGGGAGAAGTAGTTCAGGAGTCATGTGCGGTACAAAGCTTCGACATTTCCAGCCTTGAGAAATCTCCTAAGTTGCTTGGCAAATGGCGTAACGGTTTTGCATCCCACAGACTATAAGGGGGATTATAGGGGGCTCGATAATAAGGGAGTTTAGCCATCAAACATCACCTGAGAACGTATTCACAGTTGGCATGTTTTTTACAGCCTTTTTACACTCGCTCGAGACTTCCCATATCAGAGAAGTTATTATCATCGACACGAAGACAAATTTCTTGGAGAAGATGGTCGGGTAAATTATTAAGAGAAACTCCTTCGGACAATATTTTGAAAGAATTTTTTCTGTTTTGGTGAAGACAGGGTAAAATGGAGGAAGTTAACGGAGAGAAAAAGAAGAAGTAGTTGGCTTAATAGATATAATGATTCAATGGGAGCAATGAATGAAAATTAATGATAATTTCATTGATATTTATTTTGATTGAAAGAGTGCGACCAGAGTTTTGGTTGGTTAATACCAAACGGTGTAATGATGATACAACATGACTACTACTGGTTGGTTGGTCGGTTGAATTAATCTCGAATTAATGACGGAGTTGATACAAAACCGTTTTTACTGTTTACATGAGGGATTGCAATTTATTAATTGGTTGTAAACTAAATTAAATTATTTTATTATTTATCTAGGTTAAATAACTGATGTGACACGTTGACAAAAAAATTAAAAACGAGTTCGGGCATTGAAAGTGTATACAACTAGACTACTATATTCGACTAAGTTATGCATGGAATATGTGTACAATAGACAACTATAGTCGACTGAGTTATGCATGTAATCATAAGACTGAACAAAACATTAGGGAACATCAAGAAATAAGATCACGTAACATCTCGATTTGAAGGTGCCAAAAACATTTTGGACATCTGTCAAAGGGCTCGAACAAGTTGCCAAAATGGGGCTCCCAACTAACAGCTTGATGTACGACGACAATCGTCTGTTCTCCACATCAGTTGTCCATGACTCGCACATATCCTCAATCGCCGTCTCAATACCTCCATGTAAAAATTCTAAATAAGTATTCCTGAGGTCTATACTCCGTCTCTCCATCTCGTTTAAAGTTTCAAACAACGTTGGTTTTAGCAGGGTATCCAACATGTCGTAACCTTCTTGTGTGCGTTCGCCATCACCGTAAACTAGAATCAACCCAAAGACATACCGGGCTTTGAGGTGTCCGGTATGTGCATCGGCTTATAATTGTTGCAGCCCTTCCGGTCGTTGCTATGTTCATCTTCTGTCGAAGCGGTTGGTGATTCCTTCCTGGAACAGTGCATCAGAGTTACCTGCCTGTCGAAATGTGTTCATTGTGACAGTTAACCTTCTGACCTCAGCACCGTTTCCGAAGAGTGGAACAAAGGGGAGTTGATGCAGAGTACATTCCCGGCGAATGAGAGTTGATTTTCATTGCATGTTAAAGATTTTTTACACCTGACTCAATCGTACACCATCATGCACGGAAGCCTTGGCCACCCGTAACATGATTTGTTGTATTAGTTCATCGTGTAGATCAACGAGAGAAACTTGATGTCTTCTCGCCATCTTCAATCGGCAAAGTGGTGGAATTCTTTGACCGTTGTTTCTTAATAAAGATAAGAAAAGATGCGATTAATAAGGTGCGATTAATGAAGGAAATGGGATGAGACATTGATTTGATACAAAACGCTACAACTTCCCGATAAATTGGTTTGATAACTATGTGTAATGATTAAACATTGGACTTTACAACTGGACTAATCTGTTCGACTACCTGATGTCATGGTGATATCATACATTTAATTAAAAAAAGTAGGTCAACGATAAAATAGTTAAGGCCCAATAGTTTTAAAAACTATGGTATGATATCATATCATAAATCTAACTTCCCGTTAAAATGGTTTGATAACTATGTGTAATGATTAAACATTGGACTTTACAACTGGATTAATCTGTTCGACTACCTGATGTCATGGTGATATGATACATTTAATAAAAAAAAGTAGGTCAACGATAAAATAGTTAAGGCCCAATAGTTTTAAAAAGCGTAATTGATTCTAAGATGACGAATTGCAATATTGAATGACGTGTAGACTTCTTGAATATTATTAATTGTACGTGAGTTCCCAAATATGTCATAGAAGTACATGAACAATTAAAGTACAACGTTAGTTAATTGTTCCTTTTACTCGGTTTCCTTTAAAAGGGGTTAATTTCATTCGAAAATAACTCACGTCCGCTTTCCCAAAAGGGGAAGCATTGTAAACCGCTCCTCTCTATATTTTATTAATAAAATAATGGAATATGAGTCTCTAAAATAATTCCATATTTTAGGATAATTAACGCACATATCAAAATAAATGGTGATTATGTTAAATTTAGTTTATGAGTTCATTAATTATGTTTAACTTAAAGTTTTATGAATACGTGAATGACGATTTCATCAAATTTTTAATGAAATCGTTAATTTGTATTTCGTTTATTGGTTTCCCGTAGACAACCTTTCACATTATATGGAACTTTATACCATCTTAAGACTACAATGATGTCAATTCTTTGAATTATTTGATTATGCAATAATTTTTATATAGGAACATTAGAAATCATGATTAAAATACTACAATGATATGGAAAATACAAATTAATAGATTATATGTAGATTCAACCAAAGATTCCATAACAAGGTCAAAAGACAACTGTTAAAGGATCTGGAATTACCCATTTCTTGTAGACAACTATGTTCAGTTATTTGAATTATTTAAAATTTTCACTTTGTTCTTCTTTGGCGGGAATGTTGGAATTTGGGAATGTTCTGTTTGTTTTATATTTTCTCATATATTACTTTTTAACAACTATTTAAATGGATTAAAGTCAGAAACCCTAAGACCATTGGGCAAGAGAGAAAGTGCCACGTGGGCGGTTCTGATCCCTTTTTTTTAAATTGCAAACTCAAATCCGATTCGACATTTTAATTTATTTTTCCATTATTTTTTGGGTTTAATTCACATCAATTATTATATTAGCCCCTTTTTCATTAAGACTCTTTCATCTATTGCAACCATTCTCCTCTCTTTTACGCTAATTTAAAAAAGCAGTTGTTTTCTTCAACAAAAGAAAAAACACAGTCAGAACGAAAGAAAATCATACACAGTTAGTATGACGAACATAACTCATTCTCTGGTTAATCTTCCCGACGAACTTCTGACAGATATCACCTTGCGCGTGGCGAGGTCGAGCGTCAAAGATGGTGCATCTCTCGGGAATGTATCCCAAGCGTTTAGAAGACACTGGAAGACTGAAGGCGTTCGAAAGGAATGTCATCTCGATCCCCTAGAATTTGATCCAGGCATAGAAGACAGTGCAGAGATAAGGAGTTCAGCCGTAGCCATGACACAGTTTTGTCAGGCCGGGAATCCCGATACACTCTACATGGAAGAAATCACTTCCTACTTCGACAACAGAAGAACGGAGAGAGCACCTGAAGGTCTGTCACAATTAGAAATCGCTGCGGGGAAAGGTCGCATCAAAGAGCGGTATTTGTACGGCATGATTCTAGTCTGTTCGGATCTCGAAAGAAGAGATGAAAGTTTCGACATGTTGGCTATGCTTATGAAACCATCGTTGTTGGAATCCATGCGTCGGATGGCAGAACTGAGTAATGATCTCACATCTAAATATTTACCGAAGTTACATGGAGGTGCAAGTAAGGCCACTGATATCCTGGTGGACTATGTTGGTGATTGCGACTGTGATGATCCAGACGGCAACCGAGATGATATGGAAGAAACGTTTGGATGGAGTGCCCAAACAGTCGCGTATGACCCCCCTAATGATCTGATGTGTCATAAATGTTTTTGGGACCGTGAAACAAATCTTTTATTTCACACTGTCTATGCACCCTTTATGAACTCTTGGCTGTAATGGTTCAACTTTAATTGTAAAAGACTTGTTTATATCATGTGTATTTACCCTACGTCTCGTTGTTCCAGTTGTCCATAATCTCATGTCTTATAATAGTCCAGTTGTTCATACTTTCCTGTCTTATAGTAGTCTAGTCGAGCACAATTTCGTGTTTATCAATCAATCGTAATTCGCACATAATTTTTAATTAATTAATTTGAACAGTTTTGAGTTGTTATAGAACATTAATTTAATTTACAACGCGTCATTTAAATCCCCTTTTACACACCTCTTTCTTCTCTTACGCAATGCGGTTTTATATCAAATCAATTTAATGCTCCTATCGCATTATCCCACTCTAAAACAATAGTCGACCAATTGTATAATCATTACGCCGCCTGGAAGATTACGAACGAGTATAACGAACCTTAAAGTCTATTCGCACCCTTTCAATCAAAATAGATATCAATTAAATAATATTTACATGTCATTTATTGCTTCAATTGCATCATTATATCTATATAACCTACTACGCTCCCCCTACCCTCAACTACCTTCTACTCCTTCTCTGACTAATATACCCGCTGAAGTTCTAGCGGATATCACCTTAGGCGTGGCGAGGTCGAGCGTCAAAGATGGTGCATCTCTCGGGAAGGTATCCCAAGCGTTTAGAAGGCATTGAGATATTGAAGGCGTTTGTAGGGAATGTCATCTCGGTCCCCTGGAATTTGGACCAGCCATAGGAGACAGTGGAGAAAAAAGGAGTTTAGTTGTAGCCATGACACAGTTTTGTCAGGCCGGGAATATCGATGCACTCTACAGGGAAGGAATCACTTCCTACTTCGACAACAGAAGAACGTAGAGAGCAGGTGAAGGTATGACACAATTACAAACCACTGCAGAGAGAGGTCACATCAAAGCGTTGTATCTCTACGGCCTGATTCTAGTCTGTCTGGATCTCCAAAGAAGAGACCAAAGTTACGACATGTTGGCTACGCTTATGAAACCAATGTTGCTAGAATTCATGCGTCGAATGGCGCGACTGAGTGATGATCTGACGTCTAAATATTTACCAAAATTACAGGGAGATACAAGCAAGGTCATTGATATTATAGCAGAATATCTTGGTGATTGGAGTCATTGCCACTGTGAGGACATACTCGAGATGTGGGAGTTTATGGACCAATGTATGGATTTGGTTTCGAAGCACACGAGGATGATCCCCCTGATGATCTGATGTGTCTGAGATGTTTTTGGGCACATGAAATCCATCTCTTACTTCGTTGGCTTTAACAGTTGAACTTGTATTGTAAGAATTTCCAGTTTTCCATAATTTACAGTTGTTTCAGTTGTCCATAATTTCCTGTTCAATTGGGTTTAATGAAGGTGTGCAATTAATAAGTGTTTCAATTAAAGAAAAGGGTTCAATTTGTGAAGGATTTCAATTTACGGAGTCGAACGGTTTCAATTTACGAAGGGTTTCAATTAAACGGAAAAATTTGGCTGGGTTATGCAAAATGTGCATATTGATTGAAAACGTATTCAAGGATGCAATAGGTGTGGAGTGTGATGCAATTTAATGAAGAGAATAAGAAATAGTGGGAGGGATAACTGTAACAACTGTAATTTATAGTTCTTTTGTATTTATGTTGTCTTCTCCAAGAAAGGATAAACCAGAAGAGTAAGAAGAGTGAGACGAAAGAGACAAAAAATCAGACCAAAACACATAGTGGAGATGACGAACAGAACGGGACATGTTGGCTTCCTTAATGGCACCGTCGTTGATTGAATCGATTCAGACGATAAGGCGACTGAGGTTATATATAAGGAATAATTTTATGTTGTCTTTAAGTGGAAGTGGAGCGGTTGTGTTGGAGTTTCTATTAGGTTATGTTCGGAGTGACACAAATAGCACCTGTGTTGAAGACGAGAAGCTTCTGATTCTAGACTTCATACTTAATTTTGAAGAAGACGATCTTCCCCTGGAGCTGGTGGTAACATTTGATATTGAGAATCCATGTCAGACATGTTTCTCGCACAAAGAAATCGCGATATTAAGTGTTATGTATGCTTGATATTAAGTATCAGAATGTAGTTGACCAGTTGTTCTGAGTTTGTTTAATGTTTAAGGATTTAAACTATGTATTTTCGATTTTCGAGATTTTGTCGAAGACAAACTCAGAATTTTAAATAATCGAGGGTCTCAATTCTTAAAATCGAATGTAATTTATGCAATTGGGTCTGTTTCTGGTTTTATCCAAAATTATTTTATGAACCGGGTGGGTTACTGAGCTGACCCCAGATTTTGCTTGTAATTATTCAACTTTTGGTTGCACAGTTTAATATTTCACCATTTTCCCATGTTAAAATAAATGTATTAGAAATCATTTTTAAAAACGGTGGCATATCGACTCTAAGATTCCATAATTGTGACATTTCAGACATTGTTCTCCCTAAATTCACCTAATACTATCAAAATCATATCGAAGTAAAAATATTCAAAAAAATATTTTAGGTAAATACATACTGTGAAAATGTACAACTTAATTTTTCTAAAAAAAAACACAACAAAAAATCTACAATTCGTTAACTTTAGAAGACCTTTGAAGCGGTGGCGATGGCGATTCCTCTTCTCTCAGTGCGCTATCAATGGCAATCGTATCGGAGATCCTCTTCTGACAAGTTTTTTGGACACGCTTCATGTAAAATCCTTTGTCTCTCTTTGCTGCTTGTGCAGCTTTGGCCACGTGTCTGGAAGTTTCTGTTCCAGGCTTTACGTCTTCACTCTACAAGCTCTTTCGCCTCCCTTGAATGATGATCCCTATAGGCGACCTTCTGTCTTCTGTTCCCCTGCTATATATGTCTGTGTCACTCTGTCTTCCCCGAGCACTCTTACCATCTTCATCTTTACCGATCCACCTTTTCCTCTGTTTTTCCCTCTGCTTCTCTTCACTTCAATGGCGGAAATTTGGAGACAGTTACAAAACTTAGATATTGGAGCAGAGGACGAACCCTGGGAGTTACATGAGGATGCTCGAGTTGCGTTTCAGAGGGATTTAAATCTTTGTCTGGTGGTTCGCCCTCTCAACCCTGATCATCAAAACTCCATGGCAGTTCGGAACACTCTCCCTCGTGCATGGCACCTCTATGGCTCTGTGGAGGGGCAGACGAATGATGACGGGACAATCAACTTCTTTTTCCAGAATGAGCATCAACTCTTGACGGTCCTTGAAAATCAGCCCTATAACTTCAGGGGCTGGATGCTTACCATGGATCGTTGGAGTAGACGCAATACTCCTAATTTTCTTTGCCGTCTTCCTCTCTGGATTCTCATTGAGCAGCTTCCAAGCGTGTTTCGTCGCCGCAGAATTGTGGAAAGCATAGGTTCGCGATTTGGAAGGGTTGAAGAAGCTTCTCTACAACAACCATCTCAATTCCGTCCAGCTGAGGTGTGGGTCAAAGTGCTGTTTGATGTGGATCAGACTCTTATCTTTAAGAGAAGTATCCGTTTGCTTGCGGAAGAGGATCCCATTCAGCTGTCTTTCAAATATCATGGGGTTCGCTGTTTCTGCACATCTTGTGGTAGTCTAAAACATGCTGAGGATGTTTGCCCGAGTCTTCCTCCTCCTCCTGGAAATGATGATGCTGGTGATGACCCTCCTGATGATGATGAGGAAAAGACTCCTTCCAACGAGTCTGTTGCTCAGACTCCTGAGCCTCTTCACCCTACTGACGAAGAATTGGCTGCTATGGAAGCACAAGTTTCAGAATTCCTTAACGGAGATAGGGGACAAAAGAGAAAGTTTCAGGAGAATGAAAATGCGGAGACAAGTAGAGTTGGAAGTCGGAAGCGCCTGCAAGTTTTTCAAGACACTCTGCGTGAAGATTGGCATCAATGGCTTATGGATGTTCCTGCTGAGGGCTTGGTTGTTGCCCCAAACCCACCAGATCTTCCATGAGTATTCTCCATTGGAACTGTCAGGGTCTCGGGAACCCCCTGACAGTCCGATATCTCTCTGATCTTAATCGTAGTTTTCATCCTGTGTTAATGTTCCTGTCTGAAACTAAGTTGAATGTACATTATATCGCTTCGGTTAAGTCTCAGTTAGGTTTTGATGACTTTTTGGTTGTTCCCCCTAAAGGCCTAGGTGGTGGATTGGCTGTTTTTTGGAGGCACTCGGTTTCTGTAGCTCTTAAGTCGTCCAGTCCTAATGAAATATTTCTAAAGTTTGCTTATCTTATTTTCAAATTCAATATATTGTATGTTTATGGTCCTCCAGTTTCTTATTCTCGTCAACTATTTTGGAACTCTTTATCGCGATCTTATTTTAATTGTCCTTCTCGGTTGTTAGTTCTTGGTGATTTCAATGAGATTCGTTACTGTCATGAGAAGCTTGGTGGCCTCTCACCTTCTGTTTCTTCCTTATATCGTTTCAATTCGTTTTGTAGATCAACTGGTCTTTTTGATGTCCCAACTACGGGAGGACCTTTCTCTTGGTATGGTCATAGAGGCTCTCATTACGTTCAGATGAAGTTAGACCGAGCTCTTGCTAATAACTCTTTCTTATCACGATATTCTCGCATTCGCGGCCAACTACTTGATTGGATTGCTTCAGATCATAGGCCTCTCCTCCTTCATCTTGCCGACACTATGCATCCATCTCCTCCTCACCTGTTCCGCTATAATCCTTCTTGGAACTCAGTGCCTGCTATCCACCAGTCTGTTGCACATCGTTTTGCTACGCCTCCACCCTTCTCGGCTGCGAACTTCTCCGAGGTTATGACTTCTATTCGTCAGGATATCCAGCAATGGAATCGAACATCGACCACCCCCCTATCTTTGGAAATCAGGAGTCTTCGACGTCATCTTTCAGCTCTGAATGATAGCCCTATGGTGGATTTTCCACAGCTTATGGACACACAATCTCGTCTCCAACTCGCTGTTGCTCGGGAAGAAAAGGAGTGGCGTCTTCGCAATCGAATGCTCTGGCTGCGTTCTGGAGATAAAAATACTGCTTATTTTCATGCCAAAACCAAGCAGCGTAAGATGAGGAATACAATTCCTTCTCTCCTTGATTCGACTGGTCATCCTCAAATATCGCTGAAGGAGCTAAAACATCTGGCCGTTAATTATTTTCAAGACATTTATGCAACTTCGCCAACTGATTTACCTCCTTCCCTCCACCATGTCTCTGCGCGCATAACCGATCAAGTCAACTCTGATCTTCTTCGTCCACTATCTATGGATGAACTCCGCTCTGCTGTTTTTGCCATGAAACCTGACAAGTCTCCAGGTCCTGATGGTTTTTCACCCTCATTCTATCAACATCACTGGCCGGTTTTGAAGGATGGCTTATTCACCTTGGTCGCTAACTTCTTGGATACAGACCACTTTGATACCAAGCTCAATGAAACCTTCATTGCTTTGATTCCTAAGGTTAAGAGTCCAGTTACCTTAAAGGACTATCGACCGATTAGCCTGTGCAACACGGCATATAAGATCATTTCTAAGGTTTTGGCAAATCGTCTGCAACCTCACCTTCATTCCATTGTCTCAGACGCACAGTCTGCTTTTATCCTGGGCCGGAGTATCAGTGATAATATTCTCCTAGCTCATGAGGCAATTCACTCCTTCACAACAAAGAATACTAAACAGAAATATGTTGCTCTTAAGTTGGACATAAGTAAGGCTTTTGATAAATTGGAATGACCTTATATTGAGGAATTGCTAGGTCGTCTCGGATTCGCTTCCAGGTGGATTTCTTGGATCAAGTTTTGCTTATCGTCGGTGTCTTATAGGGTCATTGTTAATGGCTTTCCCACTAGACGGTTTCAACCCTCCCGAGGTATTCGCCAAGGGGATCCCCTCTCCCCCTACCTTTACATCCTTTGTACAGAAGGCTTGACGTCTCTCCTTAATCAAGCTCAGCATCAAGGCATGTATCAGGGTTTCAAAGTTGCTCGCAATGCCCCTTCCATTACCCATCTTTTATTTGCGGACGACTCTCTCCTTTTCTGCCGGGCAACGGCTCAAGATTGCGCTACTTTGCACAACATTCTTCATCACTATGGTCAGCTCTCAGGGCAACTCATCAATCCTCAGAAGTCCTCTATTCAATTTAGTAAAGGAATGCCTTCGGATCTCCAACATGAGATTAAAAGTATTCTTGGAATTTCTAAGGTTAATCATATGGGATCTTACCTTGGCCTTCCGGATAGAATTGGCCACTCCAAGGCTGCTCCTTTTCAGTAACTGATCACTCGCCTCAAAACCAAGCTTAACTCTTGGAATTCTCGCCTTCTTTCTCTTGCAGGTCGAGAGACTCTTGTTAAATCAGTTCTGCTTGCCACTACTCAATATGCGATGTCCAGTTTTCTTCTGCCTAAGAAGATTATTTCTCAAGTAACTTCTCTAATCCGGAAGTTTTGGTGGGGCAGTGGATCAGGGGAACGCCAGGGTATCTCTTGGCTTCCATGGGATTTTCTCACCTCTTCTAAGCAGGATGGTGGTATTGGATTTCGGGACCTCCATCTCTTTAACATTTCTCTGTTAGCTAAGCAATCATGGAAGGTTCTTTCTCGACCGGATTCCTTGCTCTCTCGGATTTTACGAGCAAAATATTATGCGAAGTCGGGTTTTCTTCGAGCTGGCCTGGGTCATCGCCCCAGCTATGGCTGGCGTAGTATTTTGGCTGGGCGTGACCTTGTTAAGGATCATACTCATTGGGCTCTTGGTGATGGTTGTCAGGTGGATGTCTGGAATGACAACTGGATTCCAACATCGGCACACTCCCCGCACTCCTCAGGTGGTCCTGTCTACGTCCCAGCATCTGGCAGAGGTCACACAGCGTTTCCTTCGCTCAAGGTCAGGGACCTCCTTCTTCCAGGATCCTCCGAATGGAATTTTTCTTTTCTCACTCAAATTATGGACGATGCTTCCATCCAGCTAGTGGCCAGACTTCGCCCGCCTTCGCTTTTGGCTCATGATTACCCGGTCTGGCAATTGACTCGAATTGGTGAATATACAGTTCGAAGTGGTTATTATCATCTCCATCGTTCAGCTCATTTGGGGAATTTCACTGCGGGAATCACTCAAGTTCTTAATGGTTACTCTAGACAGCATTTCAGATCCCTTTGGAAGTATCAAGTGCCCCCACAAGATTCGGTTGTTTCTTTGGAAAGTTTTGTTTAATGCTCTTCCGGTTTTTGACAATCTCTCTCGTAGAGGCATTCAGCTTCATGATCCTTGTCCAGCCTGTGGAGACCATTCCGAAACAGTGGCACACTGTCTTTTTCACTGTCCGCTCGCTCGGGAGATTTGGGACCTCGCTCCTATTACTCTTCCTTCTTTAGAGTCGGCTTCATCACCCCTGGAAATTATCCGGCTTTGCCTGGATAACCGATCACCTCACTTTGATCACGAATTCTTCCTCTTTTTGCTATGGAATATTTGGAAAATGCGTAATTCTCTTGTCTTTGCAGATAATCGAGGATCTGTTCCTGATACAATTTGGCGTGCTCTTGCTGATCACAAGTCTTGGAAAGAAGCAAGCCTCCCAGAGCCTTCTCTTTACGCTCAGCCACCTAATGTCTCACCAACTTTCCCTTCCGCGATTGTTTCCCCAGGAGTCCCTTCTGCTCACTCCCCTGTTCTGTCATCGGTTCCTTTTTCTCATCATTGCTGGACGGATGCATCTTGGACCTCCAGCAATGATCGCATTGGAGTCGGTTGGATATTGAAATCAGCATCTTCTAATATGGTTAAAACCTGGAGTCGAGGTAGTCTACAGCCAACAGGCAGTCCGGCAGAAGCTGAAGCCGAGTCCCTGCTCTTCGCTGTCCAGCATCTCTCGCAACTAGGTCTCACCAACACTCTCGTCCATACTGACTCAAG
>OVAO01002719.1:0-12255 GCA_900406285.1 Biscutella auriculata | reverse complement strand
ACCTTGTGCACATATCTTACTGTGGGGTGCCTGATCAAAGATCCCTTCGTTGTTCTAGCCTTGAATTCCCTAGATCATATCGTCTTCCAAAGAAGCTTCAACTCAGTGTTGACAAGCTTGCTGTCCCTTACGCCACCCTTCGGAAACGAGAAAATATCTGCAATCTCGTCGAAAGAGACCCGACGCTCTATGTCATCCCAACCGATGAAACTGAGATAACCCCCGTCTGAATCATCGTCAGCATCTTCGTTCAGAAAATAAACCTCCAGCGAGGCGAGAATTGCACATGTCTGCTCTTGGAATTCTGTGAGAAAACCAAACAATTCCTTCCCACCACACCACCAAGGAGTTTTCATGTAGAGCCTAAAATCTTGTCTATTGTACAAACAAATAAAAATAAAACCTAAAATCTTGAATTTCTTTGTTTTTGTTTAGCAATAGATTATATTGATATTTAGATAACTGTATTGTGAATCCTTCAATTTTTGGTCTTCAATATTTTAACCGTTTGTTAGATGCGATTTTGTTCATCAACGAATGTTCTCAGTCGAATGATTCGAATCTGTCAATGACAGAACAAGGTTTCTGATTACGCAGAGCGGTTTGTGAAGAAGCAGATGCAAGCAGCTTGATTGTTTAAAGAAGCAACATTGAAGTATAGAGTCGTGCATAGGAAAGGTGAAGTGAGTGAAGTTTATGGAAATGAAAATGATGATTCGAAATAGCAAACAGCGAGTGAGAGCGACATTGGAGATGACGGAGGAGATCATATGGGATTTGATGATGAAGAGAAAGAGGAGGAGAGAAGAAAACTTATGAGAAAGGTGAGATCTGTCTACATGATTATGATCAACACATTGTATGAGTTCAATTTAGTTAATAGCTTTTGGTGCCATCGCCGTCGGAAGCGGCATGAACCTCCCAACCTTCGCCGGAGTAAGATCCCTATTTTCTTTATCAAGTTTGTGTGTCCGTAGAATTAGTGCGTAAATTTCTATCATTTGAAAGAGTAAAGAAGAAAGGAACAATTGGTTTTTGGTATGTCTGTTTATTTAGTAGATAATATGAATCCCAATTATATAATTTTCTATCATGTATTATACGAATCCCAATTTATTAACAACTTTTTATTTATTGTTTCGATTTAAAATGTTTTTAATTAATCTAATATTTAATTATCAATTTTTATGTTTTAATTTTATAAATATTATATTATGATTATAATAGTTATATATATTTGTATATGTTTATTCGAAATATTTATTTTCTTCAATATTATATTAATTATCAAAATGAAATATTCAAATAATTGTAATTTTTTATTTTGATTCTAAGTTTATTTTCATAAAAAAAATTATTACTTTTTGTTTTATTAATTTCATTGTTAATTATTTATAAAAAATTTTAAGCTGCCGTGTTTGATTTTTTTTTTCAACACAAAAAATAATATAATAGATTAGAAGGTTTGTTACATAGATTGAAACTGATCTAGATTATGAAGAACCACATTTGATTTGATGTTAAATATTGAGAAAGAGAAAGAAGGCCATAAAAGTTGTTCAGACATTTTCACTATCGCAACCATGTACAAGAAAAAAGGGCCATGAAGGTTATTGAAAAGAGATGAATGTACAATCTTGAAAAAAAAATTAAAGGACTACACAATATTAACAAGCTAGCATCGCGATATTTTTCTATGGGTTATACGAAAAAAAATTATCTATTATACGGGGCTAACATCACTTCAAATATTTAGTGACCGCTTTTCATAAAATTTATTACTTTCCATCTCAAAATTTTGATAAATTATAAGATAATAATAACAATAATAGTAACGATAACAAAGAAAAAAATTAATGATAATAATAATAATAATTAGGAATTGGTGTTTAGAGTTTATAAGACAACAAATCTTAGTAAGCAACAATAGTAACAATAAAATTTTAAACGCAAAAAAAAATCGCAAAAGTTCTTTAATATACATTATACATGGGAATGTGGAAAGTTGTAATTGTGTTTGTCAGGTGATAACACGAAAAATAGCTGAAAATAAAGTTGAGTAAAAAATAATTTAATTTAGAAAAGAAAGAAAATAAATAAATTGGCATTAACGGTCATAATTGTTAATTATGAGTAATGATGCTAATGATTTAGTTTTAGTAAAAAATTCAGGTTAAGATTAGATTGGACTAACTCATAAATATTTATAACATACATGTCATTATGAGAAATATGTGTAGTAAATACTTTAAACAATTTATCTTTGTCAAATTAACATAAATCTATGTGTTATGACATAATGTAATGGAAACATTCCCTAAACTGCTATTTCATGACAAAATAACAGTTTACTTATGTATCTCCGTAATCCCCAACATCGACTTCAGCTTTTTGAACGTGTCCAGCTTCAAAGCTTTGGTCATGATATCGGCAATCTGATCTTGTGTTCCACAGTGTATCAACTCCACCTTCCCTTCTTTGGTTAAATCTCTCAAGTAATGAAACCGTACCTCTATATATTTACTTGGACCGTGATGTACAAGGTTTTTTAACAATTGGATGGTTGAGTTGTTGTCGTATTTGATTGTGAGACAATCTGCCACTCCAGCTCCAATTTTCTTGAGAATTCTAGTCATTCAAATACCTTGAGTCGCACACGCTACAACAACTATGTATTCCGTCTCCGTCGTTGAAAGAGCCACGATCGGTTGCTTCTTTGAGTTCCAAGAGACAGCTCCCTCAACTATTAAAAACACAAAACCAGAGGTGCTCTTACGATCATCTACGTCCCCAGCATAGTCACTGTCAGTGTATGCTTGAACAACTTCTTTTTCTGCACTTCCAGCTCCTTTATCATTACGTCTGTATCTGATTCCTAGCTCAGTTGTGTTCTTGACGTACCTCAAAATTCTTTTCACTGATTGGAAGTGAACTTCTGTTGGATCTTCCATGTATCTGCTCGTAAGTCCCACCACAAACGTAAGATCTGGTCGAGTGACCGTAAGATACATGAGACTTCCGATCACTTGCTTGTATAATGTACTGTCAATTTTTGCTCCTCCTCCCCTTTTTGATAGTTTCACTCCAGGTGCTATAGGACTGTTAACTCCCTTACTCGTTAGCATCTCAAACCTCTCAAGCACCTCTCTAGCAAACTTCTTCTAAGAAATATAAATTGCATCTTTCCTTTGTAAAACCTCAACTCCAAGAAAATACCTCATTCTCCAAAGATTTGTCATGTCGAAAGTCTGTTTCATTGTCTCCTTGAATTCGCCAATGAGAGCTTCACAATTACCAGTAACAATTAGATCATCGACATAAAGACTCACGATTAGGACCTGACCTTGTGCATTGTTTTTGATGAACAGAGTGTGTTCCATGTCGCACTTCTCAAAGCCTTCCCTAATGAAGTAACTTTCAATCTTGCTAAACCATGCTCTAGGTGCTTGTTTAAGCCCATAGAGCGCCTTGTTCAGTCTGTATACCTTCTCCTCATTACCCTTTCGCATGTATCCTTGAGGTTGCTCTATGTACACAGTCTCAAGAAGCTCTCCATAGAGGAAAGCGCTCTTGACATCGAGTTGATAGATCGTCCAATCTTGACGAGCTGCAGTTGCAATTATCATTCTGATGGTGTCCCATCTTGCTACAGGCGCATAAACTTCATTATAGTCAACTTCATACCTTTGAGCATACCCTTTGGCGACGAGTCTGGCTTTGAACTTGTCTAACTCCCCATTCTCATTGTATTTGGTCTTGAAGACCCATTTGACACCATTTGTCTTAATTCAATTTGGTGGAACAGTCAATTCCCACGTTTGATTTCTTTCAATTGATTCAATTTCAATCCTCATTGCTTCTCTCCATTCAGGATGTCTAGCTGCTTCCTCATAAGTCATCGGATCTCCAGCAGCTGTGATGACTTGAAGCAGTTGGTCTTCAAGCAATTCATTATTCACAAACAACGCGGTGGACTCTTCATCAGTCGTTACTTGGCCACAATCATAATCGCGCAGATATTCTGGGAGTTGCCTTTGTCTTTGTGGTCTAGAGGAAGAACCAACCTGATTATCGTGTGAGCTTTCTACGGAAAGTTCAGCGACAAATATTGGACTAGCGACAAGTACAGAGTCTGTTGATGTCGATTCTTCTTGTACCAGCTCTGTATTATCGCTGTCGTTGTTTTCATTCATCAATTCTCCTTCTGCTCCTTCTGCAATATCTGGAAGATACTCTTCCTCGTGTTCATATGCTCCATCGTCTTCCCAAGTGATCAGGAATGGATCATCTTCTCCATCTGTTTTCCTTCCTCAATCCCAATTTTCTGTTTCTCCAAACACAACGTCTCTGCTCACAATGAATTTTCTAGAAATTGGATTGAACATCCTGTAGGCTTTAGACTCTTCACTCACGCCAATGAGAACACACCTTCTACTCCTATCATCGAGTTTGATCCTCTTTGCTTCTGGTACGTGCACATGACCGATGCAACCGAAGATCTTAAAGTGTGTTACATCGGGTTTAAGGCCACTCCAAGCCTCTTCGGGTGTTATTTCTTGTAATGCATTAGTGGGACTGCGATTTAATACATACGTGATCCATTTGGCTCCTTCTGTCCAGAATTCTCGTGGCATCTTCTTCCCAGCAAGAGTGTTACGAACTAGATTCATGATTGTTTGATTCCTTCTCTCGGCTACCCCATTTTGTTGAGGAGAGTAAGCAGCAGTTAATTGTCTTTTGATTCCCTGGGTTTTACAGAATTCCTCAAACTCCCTTGAACAGAACTCTCCACCTCGATCTGTTCTCAAACAACACACTGATAATCCTGATTCTTTCTCAACACTTGCCTTGAAACCTTTGAAGGTAGCAAATGCCTATGATTTCTCTACAAGCAAGAAACTCCACATTTTCCGGCTACAGTCATCAATAAACAGCAAGAGGTACCTTCTTTGACTCAGAGATGCGGGCGTAATTGGACCGCAAATGTCCGCATGTATCAACTGCAGGTTCTTAGAAGCTCTCCATGAGCTTTTCTTAGGAAACGATACTCTCTTCTGCTTTTCTCCTCATTGATCCGAGGTATTCCTTTTACCATCCCTTTAGAACTTAATGCACGTAGACTTTGGTAATTTAAGTGTGCATACCTGCAGTGCCAGAGCTGTGTATCATTCTTGTTTTTCACTTGGAAGCAAAGCTCTGCATTCACCGTTTGAGCCAAAACTGCAAAAATACGATCTTCACTCATCTGAGTTTCAACTATCAATCCTCTTGTCTGATGAAACAGTTTGCACTTGTTATCTTGGATCATAATTGACACGTTTTTCTCCTGTAATTGACTGATGCTCAAGAGATTGTTGCTTAGCTCAGGTACGTAGTAAACGTCTTGAATCACTTGAATTATTCCATTCACCTTGATTTTAATGTTT
Source organism: Biscutella auriculata (assembly GCA_900406285.1). Lineage (NCBI taxonomy): Eukaryota > Viridiplantae > Streptophyta > Magnoliopsida > Brassicales > Brassicaceae > Biscutella > Biscutella auriculata. Next base: position 6,829 of record OVAO01002719.1, on the reverse strand, counting down.
CCTTTTCCTTGTACTGACATCCGAGCATTGTTACCAAGTTTCACTAAGTGCTTAAAGCCTTCATCGAGATCTACGAACCACTTCTTGGTCCCGGTCATGTGGTTGCTGCAGCCACTATCAAGAAACCACACATCTTCCATTTTTGCCTTTTGTGTCTTGGTATGGGCCATAAGTAGTAGCTCTTCTTCCTCATCATAGTCAACATAGTTTGCTTGTTTCTCCGTGTTCGGACATTCAAACTGGAAGTGACCCAGTTTGTGACATCTATAGCACTCTATCAACGCTTTGTTGTATGATCCTCTTCCGTGTACTTGACCTCGCCCTCTAGACGATCTTCCTCTGTTATTATTTGGATCATATGTTTCAGTTGTGACTTTGAGTGCTTTGTCTTCGCTAGTTGAACCCTTTGTGTGTCTTGTGATCTTCTGTTCATGACACAGTAAGGAGCTTTGGAGTGCATCAATATAGAGTTCATCTATATTCTTGGATTCTTCAATTGAACATACAATGTATGTAAACTTCTCTGAAAGTGTTCGTAAGATCTTCTCCACGATCTTCACGTTTTTCATTTCTTCACCCAGATTTCTCATGTCTGTTGCCACCAACAGAACCCTTGAGAAGTAATCGTTGATACTCTCTGTTTCTTTCATCTCTAACACTTCGAATTCTCTACGTAGACGTTGAAGTTGCGCCCTCTTCACGCGTTCATTTCCTTGTTGCTTCGTTTTCAAGGAATCCCATAAGTTCTTTGCAATATCCTTCTGAATGATGGTCTTTAGAATTGGCTTATCAATTGCTTGGAAGAGATAGTTCTTTACCTTCAAGTCGACCAACTTTCTGTCCGCTAACTGCTTCTTCTGTTCTTCAGTCAAAGTTTCTCTATTCGATGGCTCAACGTAGCCATTCTCTATTAGATCCCACCACTCTTTGGATCTTAGGAGGTTCTCCATCAGCATGCTCTAGACTTGTTTCATTTTCACTGGAAATTTATTCTGTATATAAGGTTTTTTTCTTAAGGATTGATGAGAGCTAAAACGCAAAATTGAAGTTTCAATAGCGTCTCGTTCGAGTCCGACCGAGTTAAAATCGAGCTTATACTTTCTGCTCAGTCGTCCCCTACACATCATATACGTTTCTTATATGTTTCTATAGCCATTTTTGAGCAAAAGTTTCTCAACTTTATGACTAGAAAATTACGTTTCTAATACGTAATTCGAGTGACAACTGGACAATTGGTACAACTTAGAGATGTTGTGTTCGAATGACAACTAGAAAACGGGTACAACTTAGAGATATTGTGTTCGAATGACAACTTGACAACTGGTACAACTTAGAGATGTTGTGTTATAACCGAATTAAGTTTTTTGTTGTATTTTATGATTTACATACATAAGAGATATATGACATGTAACCTCTTAGTCATCACAAGATTAATCCAAAAGTGACACACATGAGCACTACCATACATATACGTTATGGAGAGAAGTATTATGCTATACCATTTAGGACGTCATCGTTGGATGAGATAAACATAAAAATTGGGATAGATTGAGTTAACTCTCATGTGAAATTGAGTTACTTTCTGTCGGTGTTAAGGAACAGAAGAAGAAGTGGGAAGTGAGTTTGGATGATCCAATTAACGAAGGGTTGTAATGAAGAAGTGTGAAGTGGGCTCGTTTAATTGGGTTTATTTAAGGAAACACGATAAAACATGAAAATTCATCAAGGGAGCTTAAGATTCAATGGGAGTATATACTGAGTAAGCCACTCGGACCGGGATATTTCCGGATCAGAATTGTGGTTTCTACTAGACGGAGCTAAACACCGCATGACCGTCTGAATATCGGGGTTCTGATCAAAGAGTNTGTTTGAAGTGTTTTTCCATTAAAGTCTCTATTGCTTGAAGTTATTTTCCCTTAATTTTTGTTGTTTGAACCTTTTTTCAATGATTCTGAAGTTTTATTATAAAAAGTTGACTGTTTTTAGATCTTATGCAGCATATACATGGTTCCAAAACCCTAGATCGGGGTTCTGATCAAAGAGCTTCAGGACATTTTTAGGGGGATTGAATAATTTTTTTGTTTGAAGTGTTTTTCCATTAAAGTCTCTATTGCTTGAAGNATATCCATGGTTCCAAAACCCTAGATCGGGGTTCTGATCAAAGAGCTTCAGGACATTCTTAAGGAGATTGAATAATTTTTTGTTTGAAGTGTTTTTCCATTAAAGTCTCTATTGCTTGAAGTTATTTTCCCTTAATTTTTGTTGTTTGAACCTTTTTTCAATGATTCTGAAGTTTTATTATAAAAAGTNTATCCAATTAAGTTTGCAAAAAAAAAATGGTTGGGTAATGCATGGAAAATGTATACAACTCGACAACTACGTTTGAATGAATGATTTAACAAACGTAAACATAAACCAAACTTCCGATTAATAAACGAGTTTTAAGAAACATGAAAATGATAAACTTATAAGTAAGAAGAACAAAACATTAGAAAACATCAAGAAATAAGATTACCTAACATCTCGATTTGATGTAGCCAAAAAATATGTTGACAGACGTCAATGACCTCGATTAAGCCGGGATGATTGCCCCCCAAAAAAGCACATTCTATAGAAATTTCAGCGTGACTTCTCCACAACCGCAATCCCTGTCTCGAACTTATCCTGCTAGAAGGTCAATCACTGTGACAATACTCCCCGTAAATTCACTAAATAGGTATTCCTGAGATCTACCCGAAGTCGCTCCATCTCATTGAAATATTCTAACAACGTTGATTTCAGTAGGGTATCCAACATGTTGTAACCTTCTTGTTTGCTTTCGCCACCCCTACAGACTATAATCAAGCCATATACATTCCGGGCTTTGAGGTGTTCGGTGTGTGCAACAACTTGTAATTGTAACAGCCATTCCCCGTTGTTGTCTTCTTCTTATGTCGAAGTGGTTAGTGTATCCTTCTCGGAACAATGCCTCGGGATTCTCATTCTGTCGAAATGTGTTCATTGCGACGGCTAACCTTCTCATCTTAGCATCGTTTTCGAACAGTGGAACAAAGGGGAGTTGATGCAGAGGACATTGTCGGTGAACGACAGGTAAATTCCAGTGCTTGTTAAAGACTCGTGACACCATTTCCAACCGTACATGATATATAACATTATTAGTCGTTTTTAGGATTCGTTTCCACCCATTTTGCATTAGTTTAGGATGCATTTAGAGTGTTTAGGTTGCATTTGCATAGCATTTCACAATTCAGCTGCGGAGTCGAGCTTAAACCGAGAAGCGGATCATAATAAGTTGTTTTGGATCAAAAGGAGACAAGTCTAGTTCATGGGAGCAATACCAGCCACCAGTATTGGCCAACCTTGGACAGTATCCACTCAGAGAGCAAGTTGTAGCATCAGTATCAGTCAAACCCGACCGGTACCCTCACCGAGACCCTTCCTCCAAACATTGTCGTGATGACTATACCGGTTAGACCCACACCGGTACCCTGACCGGGGCATAGACTTGTATTCTTGCCATAAAGACTGTACCGATGAGCCTCAGGCCGATACCTAGACCGGTGCACTTCCTAGATGAAACCACATAGATATTACCGGCCAGACCCGAAGATAGTACCGATCAACCAGACCGGTACTCCTCCCGCGTCCAGAAGCAAACCAAAGATTTTTCTCCTTTTTTGAGACTAAGTATAAAAGGGACCAAAAACCCTATTTTAAGGACTAAGTTTGTTTTTAGGATTTGTTCTAAGCTTTTCTTAATCTCTTGAAGAATAAGGTAAGATCTTGGTTTTATTATTGCAATTTCATCTTTCATTTATTCTCCTTGCTTGATTTCATCATGATTAAGCATAAATTCTCCACGGTATTTTGTGTTGAAATCATGACTAGTGAGTAGTCTTCTTTTTAAGTGAATGAGTTAGGTAAATTAAGGCTACTAAGTGCTTGGTTATGTTGTTTAGGACTTATATTGTTCATTATATTCACTTGGTTGATGTATTTAATGCTAGATTGGATTTAGCTACTCGAATCTAGAACTTAGACAATTTATTGACATGAAGGTGTTTGAAGAAATGACTGAATGAATCATTAAGTGTTAAATGAGACCTAACCAAGACAATGTGCTAGGGTTGTTTAGTAGTTGCATAGAGTAGAGTTAAATGCTTGTTAATTATGTGATTAGTCAAAAAATTATACAATTGCATGATTAGTAAAGGGGTTTCTCCCAAGGAATTGGATTAGCCTATTTCAGATAGTTCTTTGACTAAAGATTAACGTTGATTGATATAAATGAGTAGCATAAACCTGAGCTTGATCACCCGAGTCAATAACCTATACCTATTCGCTTAGTTTTCCTTAATATCTTGTTTAAATCACTTTCGTTGACTTTTTGTGATCTTGTGTTGACTTTTTATAATTGCTTTGTTTTTGCTTATTATTTTGAATATGATTGTTAGTGACAAACTTTTCCTATATTTTACAGCTAGACTTAGTGAATTCTCCATAGTTCTAGGGCGTTATCACTACCCGAGATTGGTTCGACATTCTCTTACCCTACACTACATTACATTAGTAAACCGTTTTGTTAATTCATAGCAAAATTGGGAAGCCTTGGCCACCCATACCTTGATTTGTTCAAGAAGTTTGTTGTCTAAATAAGTCATAGATGTTGGTCTTCTCGCCATCTTCAATAGGAAATTTGGTCTCTCTGTTTTTTTCGTTTCAATCTATTCGTTTTTCTTAATAAAGAGAGTAAGAGGTGTGATTAATGAAACGGTAAAACGTTTAATAGGGTTTATTTAATGAAAAGGTATGAGTGTTTAATCTACTATATTTAATGAAAATGGATGAGTGTTTAATTGAGTTTATTTAATTGATTTGATACAAAACGGTACAAATATTGGTTGGATAACACAAACGGTGCGTAACGATTAAAAATTGGACTTCAGTGGAAAATATGTACAACTGGACACTATCTTCGACTGAGTGATGCATGGAGATATCATGTTCGAATGTTGCAGGGGGATATCATATTTAATTCAAAAATAGCTGATGTCATTTAATTTAATTCAAAGCTCTTACCGGTTTTTGGTTTTTAATAAAAGAAAATAAGCTTAACTTAACTTTCAATGTAAGTCACCTAATCCACTAAAATAAACTTAATAGACTCAATTCACAGGTGAGTTCCCAATTACCAAGTACGTAAATGACAGAAGTACACTCAAGTACAAGTACGATGTCAGTTCATTGTCCCTTCCTTGTTTTACCTTCAAAAAGGAGATATTTAGTTCATAAAGAACTGACGTCAGCTGACCCCAAAAAGGGGAAACATTTAATCCAATGCTCTTCTCGATTTTTAATAAAAACAGAATATCAAAATTAATGATGATTATGTTAAGTTTGGTTTATGTATTCGTGAATGATGATTACATTAAACTTTTTATGAATACGTGAATGATGATTTCATCAAAGTTTTAATGAAATCGGGAATTTTGTATTTGGTTTAATGGTTTCTCGTAGACAACCTTCGACATTATATGGAACCTTATACCATCTTGATGACTATAATGATGTCAAACCCATGAATTATTTGTTATGCAATAATTTTAATAGAAAAATAAAATACTACAATTATGTGGACAACTACAAATTAATTGATTATAAGTAGGTTCAACTAAAGATTCCTTAAAAAGGTCAAAGACAACTATTAAGGATCTGAAAATACTAATTTCTTGGGGACAATTATGTTCAGTTATTTGAATTTTTATAAATTTAACGTTTTTTTGGGCGGAAATTTTAAATTTTAGCGATTTTTGTATTTTTCCCATATTTCAAAAAAGGCATAATTAATTTTGAAAAATGTCCAAATTGTGTATGAAAGGCCCAATCATATATAATAGTCTAGTTTAGAGCATTTCCACTAAAGAAAACGATTCACGTCGTATCTTTTCACAGATTTTGTATCACATCAATTAAATTATCCCCCTTTACATTAATTGCAACCCTTCATCAATTGAAACTCGTCGTTAAACCTCTTATTTTCCTGTTATTTAAGTTGTCTTCTTCAAGAGAGGAAAAACAGAGTGAGAAGAGTGAGACAAAAGAAAAAGAAAACAGAGTGAAGATGGCGAACAACAAAAGAGTATCTTCTCTGGCTAATTTACCCGATGAACTTCTGGAAGATATCAACAAATGTGACAAGGTCGAGCTTCATTAATGGTGCACAACTTGGGAAGGTATCAAAGGCGTTTAGAAGTCACTAAAGATCTCACGCAGTTCGCAGAGAATATCCTCTTGGTCCACTCCACTTTCTTCTGTCTATCAGATATAGTGATGCGGTAAGAAGTTTAGCCGTGGCCATGAGATAATTTTGGGAAGCTGGGAATCTCGAGGCCTTGTACCGGGAAGGAATAACTACATTCTTTGACTACAGAAGAAGCGATAGACTACAAGAAGGGGTGTCACAATTATAAGTCGTTGCAGAGAAAGGTCACATCAAAGCACGATTTCTCTACGACCTGATGTGACCTAATATTATAATAAGAGAAGGGGTGCTCTTCCGTTGCGACATGTGGCACTCCTTCCATATATCGATCATAATTATATTATATAATACGTATAATTAATATCAAAAACATAACGGGAGATTTGGTAAAGTGTGTTGTGAAATTGAAGAGGTTTTTATTTTATTTTTAATCAAAACGATGTAGTTTTGATATTTCTACACGAATATATACAAATTTTGAAATCTATAACAGTTTATAGATTTGAGATTAAAAAAACATTGGTTACAAAGTTTCACAAAAAAAATAAAATTATAAAATTATAATAT
>OVAO01002718.1:0-12264 GCA_900406285.1 Biscutella auriculata | reverse complement strand
TTTACTACTACCTTTGGCTTGTTTTATGTCTAGGAATTTCTAAACTAGATTAGCTCGTTACCGCGCAACTAATCTCTATTTTAATCCTACCATTACACAATCCCTTGGTAATGAAGTAACATTCGACAGCATTAGACACAATTCCATAATAGACAATTAATCGATAACTTACACAATCCCTTGGAAAGAATCGACTAACAACCTATCTACTTATTTCCGGAATCCTATCAAGAACCTCCTGGGTGATAGTATTCCTATAGATCTAGATTTGGTTAGCTACTCCTAATCTAGCTTTAAGCACATAAACAAATTGAGAACATCATTTCTATTATAGATCTAAACCATTTCTAGCAATCCAAACCCTACCAATCTAACCCCTAACCCATAAGCTTAAACAAACTACTCACAACTCATGTCTAAAACACTTGGAGAGTTTTTAGACATAACTTGTGAGAAGGGTTGAGATTAGAACAACAATCAAGCAAGAATAACAATAAATAACAATGAATAATCAAATAAAACAACTTGCATAAATAAAAGGTACCAAAATATTATCTCACAAATGAGATCTAAACTTCAAAACCTAAAAAAAATTGAGAGAACTAGATATGGAAACTAGATATGAGGCGGCGAGGCTGCGCCGGTCAGTGCAGACCGGCTCGTGTGGCCGACCGCCTCCTCTAGATCCTCCTGCTCGATCTCCGCCGGTCACGGCTTCACCGAGGGGCCTGACCGGCGGTCTTCCTCCATGCTACCCTGGTTGGTCTCCGCCGGTCTGGCCTTGACCGGCGTGGTCTTGGCCGACGCCTTTGGACTCTTCTAGACTTGATCGCTTTTGCTCGTTTTCGCGCCGTACTTGCTCGGTGCCTCTCTTTTGCTTCCTCTGCACCTGAAATGGTGAAAAACATGCAAATGCAACCTAAAGACTCTAAAATGCATCCTAGACTAACGAAGAACGAATGAAAACCGAGGGGTAAAATCGGTAAAATCCACACTCATCAACCAGCACCTCCTTGGATCACTAAGACCGCCATCTTGAGACCCCAACTAACTCATGGGTTGATTCGTGACATCACCCATTCGGCGAAGCCATTCCTTTCCCATCTCTCAGTCAATTTATACTTGATTTATGACCTGGATTATATCATTGACTTGGGATTGAGAATGATGCATTATTTTGTTTGGGAACCCGGAATCAACTTGATTAGCATCTCCTTAGAGTTTGGTTCCTTGGTCACGTTGGATGAGACTTATTTGGTATTCCCCTATGTAGGTAAAACAAATTTGATTACAAATCATTTTCAAGAAGGAGGGGAAGATGTATGCGTGACAAGCCTCAAGCTTGGAGCTAGAGGAGACATTTTGGACAAGCTTGACCCAAAGCTTGCACATGGATTTGAGCCGCCTTTGAAGCATATGTTGGAGAAACTTGAAGATCATTTTCATAACATGGAGCTTAATGAAGATCATTCAAGTCATCATAGCCTTGAAACTCAAGCCATGGATCCTCACCATCACTTGAAGAAGGAGGAAGAGTCGATCCCATGCTATTTCCTCATCTCATCTTCAAGAGTCTAAGTCGGATCTTGAGGCATTGGGGTACTCTTCCTTTGATGAGGTTTTTCCCAAGTGGTTTACTCACAAAGGTTTAATGAGGCCCAATGCACAAAAGTTCTTTCTTAAGACCGCACCAAGACCTTTTTCAAACGCTCATGACCGTTGGTTTGCATCCTTCATCTCATTGCAAACCATCTCCACTTCTCCATTTTACTCACGGTTTCAAGCTTCTTCTTCACCACACAATCAAGATCTGGTCCCCACCATCTCATCTTCCTCATCTCCATCTCTTCACGTCATCACCTTCATAATTCCATCCTCAAGATCTCACGCCCTCAAGCTCATCTTCATCACTTCTTCAAGCAAGCTCACGGATCCATATTTCCTCCATCCTTCCTCAAGCAAAGTTTCCACCTTTCTTCACTCATGGCTTTATCCTCATCTCACAACCGCCATCTTCATCAACAAGCTTCATATCATCAACTCCATCTCGCCATCTTCACCAACAAACCATAAAGCTTCTCCTTTTCACCTCATTTCACCTCCATGGCTTAGAGATCTCAACTTTCACACTCATCCTCCAATCTCCTTGTTACTGCTTGGTTCGTTTTTTTGGGAGGAATACTTCAGAAGACCATCTCCTAAACAAGCAATCTACACAATCATTTGATAAAAACACAACCAAGAAGCATTAAAATCAATTTTATGCAACCATCAAACAACTCTAACACAATCCCTTGGAAAGATTTTCTTAGTAACCTAAAATTTGCCTGGGAACTTTGTTGAATACCTTCCGGGCATAAAATTCTCTAGGCTCTAGAACAAGATGATTAGTCAAATCCAAGCATTAAACACATAGATAGGAAGAAGATATTAAATTATCAAACCCTAAACATCATATACAATCAATATCAAGCCCTAATCTACCTTAATCCATAGCTTATAAAGACTACTCACAAACCATGTTTAAACCACTAAATCCCTTGTTGGGTGAATGTTTAAACATGATTTAAAGAGGATAATATATAAGAAAGATGGAATAGAGAAAAAAATCACAAAGATTAATACAAAAATCAAACAATCTACAAAGGTGAAAGAGAGATTAGGAGACAAACCTTAAAACTTAAAACTTGCATAAACATAAAACTAGTGTAAAACCTTTCTACATAATGTTTTAGGGTTTTAGTATTTATGTGGACTAAGAAGAGAAAGCAAATTTGGTCTTGGTCAACTTGGATTTTGAACATTGGTCTGATCGGTACCGGTCACACATGACCGGTATGGGTCTCTCTATATTCGACAATGATTTGTACCGGTCATATGTGATCGGTACCTTGGCCGGTACCGATGATTTTTCTCTATGGTGATAGTACCAATCTTGGTATCATCTTCTTTAGCTGGGTACAAGTAACTACTTCAAATCTGTCTTTGGTACTGGTCTAGCTCCACTGGTACAGTCGTACCGACTTGGCTCGACCAATATAGATATCTGATTATGTCCTGTTTTCGCTCCAAAGTTTTCCTTTTTGACATATTTCTTCATTTTTGCTCAACTATGCACCTGAAACATGATATGAAATGCAAATGCATCCTAAATGGACCTAAATGCAACCTAAACTAATGAAAAACGAATGAAAAACGAGTATCTAAATGATCAAAAACACTACATATCAATGATGGAGAGCGAGGTAGAGGGGATTCCGTGATGCATCATCGAGTTCCTCTCCAACCATATTTCGTAATCACAACTTGCATTAGGGGTAGAAACGATGTTGATCTTATTTAAAAGATCGGGAGTCGAAGCCACTAGAGGATGACATATATGATGAGTTGAGAAGATTCTCGACTGGTCGAGGTAAGTGTTTCTCCAAAGATAGCGGTCATGGATGTGGAGCTTAGGTCGAGTGGAGTTGGAAGGAGACATGCCCGAGGGAGGTTTAGAACAGGGGTCTTCTATACAAGAGCTTCCAAACACCATATGCAATAGTTTGAGAGACGCATATGAGGCGAGGAAGACCAGAGATTTGGGGACAATACAGGCGTCGAGATTTTTCCAATCGTCGTGCAAAAAGTAAGCTGTCGTTCTAGAGAGTATTAGAGTTGCAAAAAATCTTACGCAATTTTTAGAATTCTCCTCCAAATACAACTACGTGAATAAGAAAGTAGAGGATCACAAAATAACATATCCTTTTTAACATTGGCTTTAAACCAAGAGACCCAAAGAAAACTAGATTTTTCAAAGATAAGCCAAATTAGTTTGAGTCCATAGACCTGATCTGAAGTGGAGAGTCGACGAAACCCGAGACCTCCTTTAACTTTTTTTGGTGTGCATATAGAACTCCAAGAAATTTTTGCACCAAGTGAGCATTTTGGTGCACCTTTCCAAAGGAAGGCGTTGCAAATGGACTCTAGAGCCGAGAGGAAAATTTTCAGAAGTATAAGGAACGATAACTAGAATTTTATACTGTTGAAGATCACATATTACAGTAACCGCATTGTACCCGCAACTAAAAGGTGGCGCATAGTCCATGAGTTTAGCCGCGAAGTAATCTGATCGATGAGAGGTTGATAGTCTTGTTTGTTGAGCTTGGTTAGGAGGAGTGGAATGTCGATGTAACAAACGGATAGTGACCATTGAGTGAGGTGGAACTTAGGGGTAGTGGATGTTGACTTGGCCAACAAGTTAAACTTGAATTAAGAGATAAACATGAATCTTAGATTTAGAAGTTATCTAAATCTAAGAAGACTAAGAAATATGGAAAAAGTATTTCCTATTTCTATTAGGATTAAGAGTTATTTAGTTCTATAAATAGGGATTATCAAAGTGTGATAATCCTCATGAGTATGAGAGATTGAGTTATAATTATCAATATTCTTGTTGAAAAATCAAGTCTTAAATTCAAACTTTAATTGGTATCAGAGCTAAAAGGAAGAATCATCCACGGGGAGAATCATGACTGATGGAGCAATCGTCCTCGTGAAAACTAGTGAGAGAGGAGGCACATCACCCATCGTGTGTCCTATGCTGAACACAACCAACTATACGGTGTGGGCAATCAAGATGAAGATTGCGCTCAAAGTCCACGATGTATGGGAGATGTCGAGACCAAAACACTACAACCGGAGGATGCTAAGAAGAACAATATGGCAATTTCCCTATTGTTTCAATTAATACATGAAACCCTAATTCTCCAACTTGGAGAATTAGATACAGCGAGGAATGTTTGGGACGCCATCAAAGCTAGACACGTGGGAGCAGAGCGAGTGAATGAGGCTCGTCTACAAACTTTGATGGCTGATTTCGAGCGATTAAGGATGAGCGACTCAGAGAAAATCGATGACTTCATTGGCAAGCTATTTGAAATCTCATCGAAATCCACAGCTCTTGGTGTAACCATTGATGAACCAAAATTGGTGAAGAAGTTTCTGAATTGTTTTCCGCCGAGGAAGTACATTCACATTGTTGCATCACTTGAGTAGGTTATGGACTTGAATACGACGAGATTCGAGGATATCATAGGGCGCCTAAAGGCCTTTGAGGAGTGAGTTTCACACTACGAGGAAGGGGAGAATCAAGCAGATCAAGGCAAGCTGATGTATGCCAACTCAAGCACAACTCAAAGGAACAATAACGGCGCGAATAGAGGTAGAGGCGGACACTCATCTTGGCGAGGAAGGGGCCGCGCAAGAGGTACTCGAGACACATCTCATATCACGTGCTATAGGTGTGATAAGCTCGGACACTATGCTTCTGATTGCCCAAATCGCTTATTGAAGTTACAAGAAGCACAAGAGAGTGACACCAATGACACTTAAAATTCATATGCACTAATGATGCAGGAGATAGTTTACTTAAACGAAAAAAGTTGCGAGCCAAAGATGTTTGAATTGAGTAATGATGATGACAACATATGGTATCTAGACAATGGAGCAAGCAACCATATGACGGGTGATAAGAGGTATTTGGATGAGCTGGACAACTCAATCACCGGTAAGGTACGATTCGGTGATGATTCACGAGTTGATATCAAAGGGAAGGGTACCATATCCTTTGTTGATGTGAATGGCGAAGTTCGAGTGATGAACGACGTCTACTTTATTCCAGACCAAAAAGGAAATATCATTAGCCTTGGTCAAGCTATAGAAGCAGGATGCAAAATTAAGTTACACGGAGGACAACTCACGATGCATGATGAACACAAAAAACTTCCTGTGCAAGCTACGAGATTGCAGAATCGTCTCTATAAAGTAAGGATGGGACTGAAATGAACATCGGGTTTGCTCCTTACCGAAATCGATGAAGTCAGTAGGTGGCATGCACAAATGGGGCATGTGAGTTATGGAACAATGAAAATAATGTTTGCAAAAGAGCCGGTCAGAGAAGCTCCCCGAGTCATGATGGAGAAAGAAGTGTGTAGCTCATGTTTACTCGGAAAGCAAACCCGGAAATCATTCCTGCAAGATGCGACATATCGTAGAACAAAGAAATTAGAGCTTGTTCATGGAGATTTGTATGGACCAATAACACCAAGCACAACCGCAGGAAACAAGTACATCTTTGTCCTTTAGACGACTACACCAGATATATGTGGACGATTCTGTTAAAAGAAAAGAAGAGATATTCGAAAAATTCAAACAGTTTAAGACAATAGTGGAAAAGGAAGCAGGAGAAAAGATCTTGACATTCAGAACGGATAGAGGAGGAGAATTCGTCTCTCAGGAGTTCAATGCATATTGTGAAGATATGGGTGTCAAACGTCATCTTACTGCTCCCTACACACCACAACAGAATGAAGTAGTGGAACGAAGAAACATAACAGTGATGGAGATGACGAGAAGCATGTTGAAGCACATGAACTTACCAAATCATCTATGGGGAGAGGCAATCAGACATGCCACCTATTTGCTGAATCAAATCCTAACTCGAGCAATGAAGAATGAAACACCATATGAAAGCTTTAGAGACATATGACCAACCGTGCAACATCTGAGAATCTTCGGGTGTATCGCTTATGCAAAGATTGATAAACCTCATCTAAAGAAGTTAGATGATAGATCAAAGGCACTACTGGTTCACTTAGGATCTGAGCCATGATCGAAGGCATATCACCTACTCAATCCGCAAATGAGAAGAATAGTGGTGAAGCGGGATGTTATTTTCGATGAATCAAAAGTATGGAATTGGAGACATAATATCACTAATGAAGAAATTCTAGGAAGTTTCAGAATTGATCTTCATGAGTTTGAGAATCACGGACTTCACGAGATGGAAGAGGGAGAGATTTCGAGTAACATCGATCATGGTGAGAATGGCAAGATCGATAAACTCGATCGTGATCCGGGGCCAACAAGCGACGAACCCGAACTTGAGCGAGCTTCTCCAGCTCGTTTCGCAGCACGCACCAAGCAACATGCTGCAGCGGGGGAGAAGGAGCATATTCTTTCCCCATCGAGCTGAGAATGTCGCAAAGAGAAAGTCGAAAACCAAAACGGTTTGAAGACTACATCTTACTTGCGGAAGAAGAAGGAGAGATACTACTAATGTGCATCAACAATGAACAAAGAAACTTTAGAGAAGCTAGTCAGACGAGAGAATGGCTTGATGCGTGCGAAGATGAGATATCGTCCATTGAAAAATTAGAAACTTGGGAACTTGTTGAATTACCAGAAGGGGTGAAACCGATCAGACTAAAGTGGGGTTTCAAACTCAAAAGAAATTCAGATAACAACATCAACAAGTATAAAGCGAGACTTGTTGCAAAATGTTATGTACACCAACTTGAAATAGACTTCGAGGAAGTGTTTGCACCAGTATCCCGAATAGAAACTATACGCTTACTTATTAATATTGCAGCCTCCAATGCTTGGGAAATTCTTCTTCTTGATGTTAAGACTGCTTTCTTGCACGGAGAATTAAAGGAGACAATCTATGTTCAACAACCAGAAGGCTTTGAGAAGAAAGGAGACGAAGGCAAAGTATATAAGTTGAAAAAGGCGCTATATGGACTAAGACAAGCACCTAGAGCATGAAACCCCAAGTTGAACTCGATCTTAATGGAGCTGAAATTCGAACAATGTACCAACGAGCCATCGGTTTACCGAGGAAGAAAAATCAGACCTCTTGATCATTGCAATATATGTTGATGACTTATTCGTGACAGGAACATCTCTCGGTTCAAACAGAGATGTCTGAAAAGTTTGAGATGAGTGATCTCGGGAGACTAACGTATTATCTCGTAATATTCTCGATGACACAGNTCGAACAATGTACCAACGAGCCATCGGTTTACCGAGGAAGAAAAATCAGACCTCTTGATCATTGCAATATATGTTGATGACTTATTCGTGACAGGAACATCTCTCGGTTCAAATAGAGATGTCTGAAAAGTTTGAGATGAGTGATCTCGGGAGACTAACGTATTATCTCGTAATATTCTCTATGACACATAGACAGGGAATAACAAGGGAATAACGTTAAGCCAGAGACAGTATGCACTTAAAATTCTCGATGACACAGAGATGAGAAGCACTAAATCGATTCACACACCTATGGAAATAAGTTTGGTTCTCAAAAAGTTTGAGGATGAAGAAGAGATTGATGCCACACGATATAGAAGAAGCATTGGATGCTTTCGGTACTTACTACACACACGACCCGATTTGTCCTTGTGTGTAGGCATATTGAGTCAATTCATGTAGAGTCCGAGAACACCACATGGAGCTGCACTAAAGCAAGTACTTCGGTAGCTGAACGGAACGACGAACCTCAGAATATCTTTTGATTGATGCGAGACTATTCCGAGAATGATAGGCTACTGCGATAGTAGTCATAATGTTGATCCAGATGATGGAAGGAGTAAACTGGACACATCTTCTACCTTGAGGGGAGTCCCATAACCTGGTGCTCTCAGAAGAAAGACACAGTTGCGCTATCCTCATGTGAAGCAGGGTTTATGGCAGAAACCGAAACAGCAAAACATGCAATATGGTTACAAGATTTACTTGCGAAATCACGGGAAGACGAAAGGAGAAAGTAGTCATCTACATAGACAACAAGTCAGCCATTGCTCTCACAGAGAACCCAGTGTTTCATGGATGAAGCAAACACATTCATCGAAGATATCACTTTATACGTGAATGTGTTGAAAACGGTCAAATCGAAATCGAACATATTTCAGGAGACAAGCAGAATGCTGGCATATTGAAAAAGGCACTTGGAAGAATCCAATATATTGAAATGAGAAATCTCATTGGAGTTAAAGATCTTGCACTAGTGGAATTCAAGCTTAAGGGGGAGATTGTTGACTTGAGCAACAAATTAAACTTGAATTAAGAGAGAAACATGAATCTTAGATTTAGGAGTTATCTAAATCTAAGGAGACTAAGAAATATGGAAAAATAGGGATTATCAAAGTGTGATAATCCTCATGAGTTTGAGAGATTAAGTTAGAATCATCAATAAAGAGAGTTATTCTTTGTTGAGAACTCATGTTTTAAATTCAAACTTTAGTGGAGACATGATTTCAGCATATCCGGTAGACACGATTTCTAGAGGAGTCTTCAAAGTAACTTAAACGTTTCTTGATGTCTGGAGCTTAACAGATTTGTGGAAGAATTTTGTATTTTAATCTCTATCTTTCAACTAATGGATTTTGGATTTATGCTTGAAGAATTTTTCCTCGGCCTTCTACCAAAAAAACCTAATAAGCACGAGCTTCTTGTTCCTGTGCGAACTCAATTCTTGATGGTTTTGTGAGAATAAAAACTTGAATGGCTTCTAGCTTACCAAGGGCCTCCTTTGCACAAGTTTGAATGTGTAAGAAGCTTGTACGGTTTAGCGACTTGCCAAAAAACTTGGTTGCACAGAGCTTCTTGCATAGAGTGAGCATATCAGGGGAGGGGGGATAGTTCGGACGAGAGGCAAGAAAGATAAAAATTATGAATAGTGTTTTCCAGTGAGTGGGGTCTTGGCAAAGCGTAAGCAAACAAGGAGACTTGTCAGAATAAAAGAAAGAAGCTCTAAACATAGCATATGAGTTGAAGAATTTCTCTAGTCAATTTTCATTGACGAGAGCACGATCAAACTTCCTAACGATCATGTTTTGTTGTTGATGATTTTTCTAAGTAAACTTGCAACCACTATTTTGAATTTTTCTTATGTTTGGTTTTGTAATTAATAATCTTCACAAATATTACAATTTTTCGTGTTAGATTCTCTTTTGATGGTTACAAATGAAATTCAAATTGATATTACTGATAAAATAATGGTTGCAAGACGACAAACAAAAAAAAGGACTCCATCGCGAACTTAATGAAATTTATATATATATAATAAAAATTCGGTTGTTAAAGTTTCTGAGAATTTTAATAATAAGTACATGTATCATACTTGGATATTATAAAAAAGTATGTGGTATATAATACGTACTAATCTTTAGGGAAACTATAGAAAAATTGAACAAGAAGAAACAAAACGAAAACGACATAAAAATGAAATTGTATAAAACAACATTTTACTATTATACTATTTTCATATTTTAAATTATTGCTAATTGAGTTAAAGTATTCAATTTTCAACACTTTTAATTTATTATATATCTGTCCAACAAGCAACAAACATCACTTTATTAAATAATACCATAATATATATTAAATATATATGTATACACATCTATTCTATCAAAACAAAGTTTATCTACAATAATATATCTCGATAAATATATTCAATTTATTAATTTTATTTATATATTCATATTTTTCTTGTAATATTAAAATTCAAATTCAGATTTCATCTTGATAATCAAGTAAAATAATAAATATTTATATTTAAACATTTTTAAAAAATATTTAATAACTTAATCACTATAAACCAATAAATATCCTAGATATTCTATCTTGATAGTCACATAAAAACTAAAATAAATATTTAAACTTATTTTATGTAATTGAGTATAATTAAACTTAATTCAATAAATTTACTGATATTTATTTACTAATATTTATTAGGCATCACACTTTTAAAATTAAAATATTTAAAAATTTTAAAATTATAATTTGAAATTCAAAGAGTTATAATATCTATATTATAAAGTAATGTTTTTCTTCTAAGGGCTTGACATTTGTCGATCTTTGATTGCTTGCTACTTAATAATATAATTAAATTAAATAAATTAAAATAATTTTTGAAAATTTGTTAGGTCTCATAATTCTATTTAAAACTCATGACCATTAATTCTTCACAAGATATAACCTACATCTTCAAATCTTCTATTCAAGATTATATTTAACTATATTTAAAACTCTCAATTATTAGTTTCAAAATCAAAATGTAAACTAAGTCACCATTAATTATAATTTTGAATATAAGATTTGAAGATGTGAAGAATTAATGTTCATGAGTTTAAATGGATATTTGAAACTCTCAATTATTAATTTCAAAACAAAAATCTAACCTAAGTCACAATTAATTCTATGTAAACTCATGAACATTAATTCTTCACAATATGTAACTTACATCTTCAAATCTTCTATTCAAAATTATAATTTATATTTAAAGCTCCCAATTATTAATTTCAAAACGTAAATGTAACTCAGGGCTTTAAAACCTCTATTCCAAATTCTAACTAATTAGAATTAGATTTAATAAATAAAAAGTGATTTTATAAATAAAATTCATAGTCATTGCTTTTCCTACAATATGTAATCTATGTCTTTAAAACTTGCATTTAAAATTTAATTTTAATATATTTATTACTTATAATTCTTAATTTCTAACATTTTCCCCCAATATGTAACCTAAATATCAAAAGTTTATTTATGTTACACTTATGTATTCTATATAAATTCATGAAATCATAACTAAAACTTTCATAAAAAATCTCTTTCAAAATATTATGGCATCAACAAAGCTCCCTTACAATATTCTACCCTTGATTCAATAGATAACAATCTTGAATCTAAGTGTATTGTTGTTCGGCTTTGGCGCACTTGGGAAGCACGTGATTTCAAAAGAAAAACCAGCATGCTCAGTGTTGATTGTTTATTCGTTGATGAAAAGGTACGACCACTCTCAATAATTTATACAACCATATTTCTCTTTTCTTTCATATTTTTTAAGATGTCATTGCAAAAATATCATGCATTCTTACTTCGAATAGATATGACGAATCCAAAACTCTCCTTAGAAGTACCTTTAGTTTGGTTTTCAAATATACTTTTGATAAGTAAGTACTAAGCACTTTGCTGCGTAATTGGTGATGATTTTTTGTAGTTAAGAAATCTGTTTTGTGCCAAGCTATTTTCTCGGTTTTGTTAACGTTAAGATATTGTATGATATCTTTCTGATCATGTTGGATTATAAAATTCATGTCTTTGTTTTCATTTTCAATTGTTCTGCGATGTTGGTCCAAGTATTCAAAGTATGTTGATTAGTACTTAGTACTTATATTTCGGGAACATATCTTCACTTATGTTTGTTCGAATAAAACAATTATTTAATTGAAACATCCAAATATTTTTTTCCAACAAAGTATCTAAACATTTAGTTGAACCATTATGATATACGTAATATAAAGAGTTTTGATGCCAAATTAGTTTTAAGTTTTCTCGTCTGATACAAAATATATATTTATGTGAAAATGATATATATATATATATATACTTATTTTTATTATATATATATATATATATATATATATATATATATAT
>OVAO01002717.1:0-12264 GCA_900406285.1 Biscutella auriculata | reverse complement strand
TAATTTATTCTAATCGCATATTATAGAGTAGATATTGGCATTCGGTTAATTGTTCGGTTAAAGTTTTTTAACCATTAGTTACGATTATAATTTTTTTTAATCTTAACCATTTAATAAATGGTTAAAACGGTTACAATTAATTACAGTTACAGTTAATGCGGTTTAGGTTATGTACGATTATAATTATTTAATGATTATAAAATGGTTAATAACATAAAACTAATTAAATATTTACATAATTTAAAATAATAAGTTAAAAATAGAAAAAATTTATTAAAATGAGTAAGTTTTTACAATAAGAAATTAAAATATTAGTCATTATCTTCTGATCTTATCGATGATACATCACCATCAATATCTTCTACATCATCTTCATTGTCTCGAATGTATTCTTGTTGTCTATATTCTGTTATAGTCCAATCATCAAAACATGTTTAAGCTTCAAGAGAATTTGGACTCATTCTTGATTGAGTTTCATCTAGAATTTGACATCTCATGCTAAAAACACGTTCGATAGAAACTGTAGGAACGGGTGAAGAGAGAACATCTTTTGCATTCATAGCTAAAATTGGATAATATGTTTGATGATGCTTCCACCACTGAATGATTTGAAAGTTATTACCTGCGTCTTCATCACTAAACTCAAAATTAGTAGATAAATATTTTTCAAGTTCTGAATTATTATCTTGTGATGGTCGTTGTCTTTTTTGTCTCCTCATTCTTTCTGCAAGACTTAATGTAGATTGTGATGACATATCATTTTGAAGAGATGGTTCATTTATTTGTGGTGTCATATGCTTGTATATTCTATAATATTCATCATATATATAAAATTTCCATGTTTTTTTTGAATTTGAAATAATGTTGGAAATATCTATGGTTTCAGACAAATGCAGTAAGTTATAGTATGTGGTGAGATAATCAGATAAACCATCTAATTTGGTTCGAGGATCAAATATAGATGCAAGCAAATTAAGAGGTGGAATTTCTTTATAATATTTTAACCATTTTTCTCTCATACTTCTGATATATGATGACAAAACAATATTGTTTTCATGTTCATACATCACATCATCAATATTAATACATTCATACAAAAGCAAATGATTAACACGATAATAAACACTAGATAATAAATATGTTGCATCATTAAACATTTTAGCAATTTTAAAAGTACACTACACTCATCCCATTGAGTAGACCACAAAATTAAAGAACTACAATTTTTTTGAATAAAACTACACAATAAATCTTTATAACCAATCCAGTCAATAAGCATATCATAAGTTGAATTCCAACGAGTAGAGACATCTCTAGAAACCTTTTTGGAGCTACATTATGCATTTTATAAAACTTAACGCATTGCTTCATTAATCGTAGATGTCCCCTTAAATAATTCAAAGCTTTATTATTGGTAAAATAAGACTATTTTGAGAACCCAAAAAACCATCTTAACACATAAATCTAAAACATGGCAAACACATCGAACATGAAAATATTTTCCACCTAAAATAGGACTACAATTATTTATTAATTCATAAACAGAAGTTGTATTAGCAGATGCATTGTCAAAAGAGATAGAAAATATTTTGGTTGTTAAATCATATTCTTCTAAAATAATTTTTGTTAATTTAAAAATATTATCAGAAGTATGTTTTTCATCAAAAACTCGAAAAAACAATATTTCTTTTTTGAATAATCCAATCACTATCAATCCAATGACATGTAATACCCATATAGTGATGAATTTGCCAATGATCACTCCAAATATCACAACATATTGAAAATTTATTGTCAAAATTTGAAAAGAAAATTTTTAAATTTTTTTTTTGTTTTTCGATAAAGTGATTTTAAAGTACGAGTGAGAGTAGTTCGAGGAACTCTCTTAGCTTGAGGATTTAAAGCATTTTTGCAATAATTTGTAAAACCTAATTTTTCACCAAAGCTAAATGAAAGATGGTCAACATCCACACATTTTGCTAATTCTTCTCTATTTTTTTTAATAATGAAAAGCCGAAAGATTTAAAGAAGCAACATTATGAGTTTGATTAATTTCTCCACCAAATTTTTCACGATGAATTTATTGCACATGATATTTATATGTTCCATATCCAGAATCAGATTTCCAAAAAAATCTTTATTGCAATAATTATAACATATTTTCATTTCTCCATCAAATTTTTCCTTCTGAAAGTGTACCTTAAAAATATTAGAAGCATTTAGACGTTTGTTTCCCACATTGCTACTAACATGTTCTTGTGTTATACTCTCTTGTGTATTGACAGTTGGAATAGGATTATCTTCTTTTTTTACTAAAAGACAAACCTGAAAACATGTTAAAAAAAAATACTAGAATATAAAAAATTGTAGAATATGAATAATGATAGTGAATTTTGGTTTGAGTTGTGAAGGGTGATATAAACTCGCGAATACAACACTATTTATAGTGGATTTAGTTACTAAAAATGTGAAAAAGAAAAATTTAAATTTTATTTGAAAACTTAAGAAAAAATCTTAAACGACTACTTTGTAAAACTAAAAACAAATATCTTATTTCTTATTTATAAGAATCTTATTATCAAGTGATTTAAAATGGCTACTTTCTAAAAAATTTAATTAGTTAGTTTTTTTTAAAGTGCCATTGGCTAAATTTTTACAGTAAAGTTGTCAATTCTCTTACAGCCTTAAAAGTCTATGAGCCAATCATGGTCATTATCTTTTAGATATATAACAATCTACAATAACAATAAAACAAACAAAAGTCTGAAAATTTGTATATATAAGGGCATCTCCAACCCCACTCCAAATCTCACTCCAAACTTCATTTTGGAGTACAATTTCCTCCAACCCCACTCCATTTTTAACTCCAAAATGGAGTTACTCCATTTTTTACTCCAAATATGGAGTAATCCCATTTTTTACTTCATTTTGGAGTTGAACTTTTTTATTTATGAAATAGTCCTTCAAGTTTAAAATGATTTGATTTGGAGAGTTATAATAATTTGTTTGACAAAATAAAACTTCATAACCTCATAATCTTATTAAAAATAACATAACATAAAAAACTCAAATTAAAATAAAACTGAAATGAAAAATAAAATAACATAAAAACTCAAATTAAAATAAAACTTAATAATCCGGTAAACCACTTCCGGATGATCCCCTAAACTATTAAAATATTGTCCAAACGAATTAGATTGAGGCGGATATTGTTGTTGTTCAGCCCTTTTTTGATAAATTCTTTCTTGTTGCCTCTGAACATATGCACGAAGATTATGATCTTCTATCAAGTTCAAATCTTGGAACATAAATCTTTTTTCTTCTTTAATTTCTTTCAAAGCATAGTTTTTACTTTGAAGCTCCAAAAAGTATTGTCTTTCAAAGAATGTGTTACATGACATAATGACTACATGTGTGATTTTACATAACATGATAAATTAAGGATGAGCGCAATCTGGATGCACCAATTGAAGTTGGAATAGAAACTCCACCTCCAAAAGTTGAAATAGTCGAGGACAATAATATCCAGTTCCAAAATTTTCTTACTCGATTTAGATAAATTAAAAATAAAGATGCTCATTTTTTCACTTCGAAATGCATTAATTGATCATCTTTGGGAAAAACATTCAAATGGTAATGAATAAATTAATAATCTACTTTGTTTTTTTTTATGCAGTAATGTGTCCTTTTAATATTATAATAGTTAATTTAAAATAATAATATAGCTTATGTTTTGAAAAAAATAAATGGGGTCAATTTGTTAAGTTTATAAATAAAGAGGATTATTAGCAATTATTAATAAAGTATAAACTAAAAATATAATTTAAAAATTCTTTTTAGAGTAAAAAATGGAGTAATACATTGGAGGAAAACCCAACTCCATTTTGAAGTTACTCTATTTTTTATTTTTTTGGAGTAAAAAATAAAGTGATACATTGGAGATGCTCTAAGGCTTAATATAGTGCCCTAAATATATCACTAGAATAGATGAGAATTTTGGTTCAATTTAATCCACTATAATATAATTCTAAATATTTTATTAAATTTTATTTTTAATAGTATATAACAATCTATACTATTAAAGTAGAGTTTATCTACTTAAAAAATTATAATGAACACATTAATTTAAAGATTATGTAAATTAAATCATATATATTTCTAATCACTATTGTTACAACAATATTTAAGAATCACGTAATTTCAAAATTGTGATTATTCAACACATAAAAATCTTTGAATATATAATTTCAAGAGTGATTTGCAGTATATGTTGGTAATTGAGAAGTATTTGCGCAGATTGTCACTTTCTCAACCGATAGCAAAACTTTGTGTTATCTAGAACAAACAAAAAAACCTTTCCCTTGTTAATTGACGAAATTGACCTCAGGTTCCTTTTTTCTAAACCCAACCGGTTTTGACGAGATGGACCATAGCCGTAGGATCATTTGTAATCTAACGGCTCATGATTGGAGACGATGGCTTCACATTTGCCAGACCTCGGAGAGTAGCGAATCCCAATCTCCTTCCCAGCATACTAACTTTTGTCATGATTGGAGACGATGGC
Source organism: Biscutella auriculata (assembly GCA_900406285.1). Taxonomy (NCBI): domain Eukaryota; kingdom Viridiplantae; phylum Streptophyta; class Magnoliopsida; order Brassicales; family Brassicaceae; genus Biscutella; species Biscutella auriculata. Next base: position 7,700 of record OVAO01002717.1, on the reverse strand, counting down.
TTCGCATTTGCCAGACCTCGGAGAGCAGCGGATCCTATTGTAGTATGTGGATCTGATTTCTTATTTAGGAGGATGTGGATTCGATTTCTTATTTTGAAATGTTCCAAACTTGCGAATTTGTGATTGCAAATTTGTGGTTGTGGTTGCGAATTTGTGATTGTGGTTGCGAATTTGTGATTTCTAACAATCAATTACCTTTTTATTAGTAAATCCCAAATGAAAACAGACAGGAAATCAAATTAGGAGAAGTAATTTCAAATACCCAGCGCTTGAGTGAAGATATGTGAGAAAATTTCAGAATTTGGTCATTTTCTTTTTTCTGTTTTGCAAGTTCTTTGAAGTAGAAGAAAAGAAGAAGTTCAGAGAATGAAAAGCTTATGCATTTCTTAAAGGAGCCATTTCTAGAGAAGCAGCAGTGTTAGTGGAGAAGAGACATTATCAGAGAACAAAGAAGAAGGTGAAGAAATTGGTTCGCCATGAGAGGAAAACGACAGATTTTGTTTTGATCCAAGTCAATATGACTTTGTAATTTTCTTTAGAGAGATTTGGGATTCCTCAGAGAGAGAAACTAGATCTTGGGAACGAAGAAGTGAGGAAACTTGAGGGAGAACAATCGCCGAATTAGCAAATAAAAGAGGGAACAAGGTGAAACAAATTAAAAGAGGGAGTTGTCAGAGATTGAGGGAGAAAGTAGTGATACACATAAAAATGTAAAAAGAAATTAAAGGTGAGGGGTATTTGGTAATGAACCAAAAAAGAAGTGCTAAAGTGTACAAGATTACCAATTTACGCAAATACTTTCAAAAATGTGTCATATGACACAAATTGTTCTAATTTCAAATAGTTATCTTATTTAAAAATCTATATTTTAGCTATATTGCTACAAGTTACAAGAGAATATCATTCTCAATAAATATCTTCTTGTACATAAATTCAAATTTTATCTTAATAAAAATCTACATTTAAATATTTTTTACTAACAAAAAGTAACAAAATTTGAATTTACGTACTAACAAATTCAACATAGGTTTTGATTTTAATTTTTAAATTTTATTCATATATTTAAATATGCCTAAATTAATCATATTACCTTAATTGTTTATGCTTAATAAACAATAATATAAAATTTAACAATTATTACATTATAAAGTTCATCAAATATATTTATTTAAAATAAAAATACCAATAACAATTAAACATATTAATCATAGGTTAACATATACCTATTAAAAATCCAACATGTATTTTGATTTTAATTTTAATTTTTATTCATAGGTTAAAATATACATAAATTAAACATATTGCCCCCACCCCCGATAAATGCATTTTTTTACTAATTTACCCACATTAAAACGAACACTATTTACAATCTAAAATCTATAACAATATTTTAAAAAATTTAATATTACTTAATTCCCTAAATAAATTTCAAAATAAAACAAGAAATAATGTATAACTGAGAATTATATAATATTACTTTTTTATAATCTAAAGTATAAACTATTAATATTAGTTACAAATAAAAATTAACCCGCGCAAAAGCACGGGTACAACTTTAGTTATATATTATACTAACTAGGAGAGAACTCGCGCATGAGCGGGTGTCGTTTTATATATTCTTTATTATACGAAGTATTTTCGTTGAATTTTAATTAACTATAATTTTTTATCTTATTTTATAGATTTTAATTTTTGATTATTATAATTTATTTTGCATATCATGCTTAAATATCTATTTTATNCCTTCTATAAAGAAATCATTTCTATGGTCATAAAAACCTCTTATATATTTTTCTTTTTCTCAAATATATTATATAATTTTAAATATTCTAGTTATTTCTAAATTTCGTAATTTTCATTTTAAGTTTGTATTTCCATATACATTTCATTTATTATACTATAATTTTATCTAATTTTGATTTTTCACATAATTTTGTATATTTTATAAATTTTTACCTCTTTGATGCGGTTTGAATTTTAATTTATTTATTATTGTTTTTAGTTCTTTATCCTTCACTTATGAATCATAACCAATACATTCTTATATTTAATATAAGATGTTTTTTATAGGAAAAATATTACAATGAAGCACTTATGAAACATTAAATATCATGCTAAAGTCCAATCTCAATTGATTTCATATTAAAGCATCACAATTGTGATTTCAGATTAAATCAGATGTTCTTTTCCGATTTTACCCTCTAATACTAAATGAACTATTCTACTTATGTTTGAACTGGTTCTCAACTAGCTCTATAATCAATTTTATTTCTCAACTAAATGAACTGATTTTACCCAGTTTCTTTGTAATGCATTGCATCCTAACTCGCGATTATTTACAGACGGAAAGCTCCCGTTATTCGAAAGCTCCACCGTCGCCATGATTCCTTTTGAAAACCACGATCGGTGTCCTGCATCTTCTGTGTCCCAACCCCGAACACATCTATCTCGATTCTAATCTAACACGACCTTATTTTGCTTCCTCCTTTTTTACCGGCGTTATCTCCACCAAGTCCATCTCTCTCCATCGTCGCGTCTCTATTTTCCTGTTTTCTCCGCTTCAATTTACAAAGGCAGCTCTGATAACAACGGAGGAGGAGGTAGTGGTGGTGGTTGGAGTGGCGACGGAGGTAAGAATAATGAACACGGTGGCGATGAAAAGGAGAGGAATAGAAACGAGATGACGCTTTTATTGGCGGAGTATGGGACCGGATTGGAGACTCTCCCCGAGGATCTAGCTGCTGATATGTCAATCACCAATCCCTAGAACTAATCAAAGGGTTAGTGATAATCTTTTCAATCTCTCATATGAGAGAAATTCATGGTGGTTTTCATTGATTGGCTTGGATCAGTTTTTGTTTCATAAAACTTCTCTTATTGCATATGGGCATGTTTCTTGTGAACAGAACGATAGATTTCTTGCTCTATGTTGATCGTTTAGATGTGTATAGAGTCGATGAGCTAGATAAGCAAGTTGTTCAAACAATCACTCAAACCTGAGAAACAATTCCATAGAAGAGTTATGCATAATCATACCTCAAACTCTTTTTTTGCATCTTAGCACCATCACATATAGTTTTGAGTAGAGAATCTGATCTCTTGGAGGAAAACGTTTCATAGGATAGTTCATCAGAAGGAGAAAGCTGAGCATGAGTCAAAACACGAACTGTAGGTTAAACTCTTACATTGGCCACAAACCTTTTTCTCAATAGAACTAACGTTTCTTTTCTTTGGATTAAAGGTCTATGCAATGTTGTTGCCTTTGGAAATCTTCATCTTCATCTATTTCCGTAGAAGAGATGTTTATTATCTTCATCACGCTGTGCTAGGTAGAGTACTGTTTGCTTTAAAAATACCTTCTTTCATCATGATGTGCTAGGTGGAGTACTGTTTGCTTTAAAAATACCTTATTCTCGTAACAGATTTGTCATGGATTTTTCAAAGTTATCACCTTTTGGTTGGAACGATTTTACAGTTTTGTTACTTCAGACCTCACTTATTGTCTGTGGTAGAAGAAGGGAATTTCCTCTTATTTATATATAGTTAAATGCATAGATATGATGGACATGTTTTATGTAGGAGTTTTCTTATCACTTGATTTCAGGCATTCAGTTATATCTTTGTAGCTGAATCTGATTTTGATTTTTTTGAGATACATGATATCTTACACGATCTTGAATCTGGACCAAGAGGTAGAACGAGTTTGAGCCTTAGTCCGAGATCACGTAAAGTTGCATCGAAGATCATTGCGGCTCAGAAGCAAGCAGCGACGACAATGGGGTCAATGAGAACGGTAAAGAAAGAAGAAGGAATTCTCTCATCAATCCAACCTAAGAGGCTCTTCAAAGACGACGTTGCTTCAAGGAAACCGTTGAAACCAGGAAGAGTGGTGGCTAGCAGATACAGTCTGATGAGCAAAACAGCGGAGAAAGATGCAAGGAAACGTTCGTTACCTGAGAACGAAGAGAAAGAGAATCACAGGTCAGAGAAAAGAAGGGCTTCTGATGAAAACAGCAAGAACGAAGGGAGATTGAAGAAGATTTTTGTTGAATTATAGTTCAGTTTGCGGTCACTAGTTTGATTGTTGTATTTCTATTATGTAATGGTTAACTATAAAAGGTATTATTGAATTATGGTTTACCAAAAAAAACTGAGAGACTGAATTTGCTGCAAAAGTTTTCCAAGTAGAACAGTCACTAGTCACTGCAAGATATCTTTCATTTATTTTGCTGCAAAAGTTATGAATTGTTGAATATGATTCAATGACAATTGAATTGTTGAGTATTATGTTTCAGTGACAATTGCAAAAGTTCTCGTATCATAACTTAATCACATTGCTTATGTTTCATTATAAGTTTAGCATACCCATTAACCACTGGTTAGGATATATACATTAACCACCATTAAGTTGTACAATCACCACAACTTTAGATTTAGCTTTAGCCATTGCACCATAATTTTATGGTTTAACCTACAGTTCACTAACCACTAATTTAAACTTGAAAACACAATAAAATATCACCAACCACCAGTTTATATTACTGAATTATAGTTAATATCATATCATTAGTCAACTCATTATTGAATTATGGTTAGTAGCGGTCTATTTTTTTATTATTAATTTTGGGTAATTCGGCTCTATTAATTACATTAATTTTGGGTAATTCGGTTCTATTAATTAGATTAATTTTGGGTAATTTGGTTTAACCTACAGTTCACTAAACACTAATTTAAACATGAAAACACAATAAAATATCACTAACCACCAGTTTATTATTGGAATATATCACTAACTCTTGTATTAGAAAATTGTAACAAAATTAATTGAATTTTTTGTTAAAACATAAAAGTTCAGAAAATCTCGGATGCGTTTGGGTTGTTCGGTTCTATTTTTTTTTTTTATTAATTTTGGGTAATTCGGTTCTATTAATTAGATTAATTTTGGGTAATTTGGTTTAACCTACAGTTCACTAACCACTAATTTAAACATGAAAACACAATAAAATATCACTAACCACCAGTTTATATTACTGAATTATGGTTAGTATCGTATCATTAATCAACTTATTATTGAATTATGGTGAGTAGCGTTCTATTTTTTGATTAATTTTGGGTAATTCGGTTCTATTAATTAGATTAATTTTGGGTAATTTGGTTTAACCTACAGTTCACTAAACACTAATTTAAACATGAAAACACAATAAAATATCACTAGCCACCAGTTTATTATTGGAATATATCACTAACTCTTGTATTAGAAAATTGTAACAAAATTAATTGAATTTTTTGTTAAAACATAAAAGTTCAGAAAATCTCGGATGCGTTCGGGTTGTTCGGTTCTATTTTTTTAATTAATTTTGGGTAATTCGGTTCTATTAATTAGTTTAATTTTGGGTAATTTAGTTTAACCTACAGTTCACTAAACACTAATTTAAACATGAAAACACAATAAAATATCACTAACCACCAGTTTATTATTGGAATATATCACGAACTCTTGTATTAGAAAATTGTAACAAAATTAATTGAATTTTTTGTTAAAACATAAAAGTTCGGAAAATCTCGGATGCGTTCGGGTCGTTCAGTTCTTTTTTATTTATTAATTTTGGATAATTTGGTTCTATTAATTAGATTAATTTTGGGTAATTTGGTTTAACCTACAGTTCACTAACCAATAATTTAAACATGAAAACAAAATAGAATATCACTAACCACCAGTTTATCATTGAAATATATCACTAATTCTTGTATTAGAAAATTGTAACAAAATTAATTGAATTTTTTGTTAAACCATTAAATTTCAGAAAATCTCGGATGCGTTCGGGTCAATCTCGGATGCGTTCGGTCGTTCGGTTCTATGTCACAAACTTTTGTTCCCCTTTGTTAAAACTTATATTACGCTTTATATTTCTTACCTCCATCTATTTTTCAGAACAAGGAAATATATGTAGCTAACTATCAACACTGGCTCTTAATATCTTTACAAAAAATATCCCCGAAATTAATCGGTTGACTTATGGTGAATAGGAATAACTCGTGCCATATATCATCTGAATCGTGGTTAGTCACAACATTTAAAACAGCTGAATTACGGTTATGGCAATATATATTGTAATTGCTAACCAGACAAATACTAACCTAAGGAGCCAATTATTTCCAAGTAAACAGACTGACAAATAACTGACCATTAGATAGAACTCTATTTCTTATACCATTAACCAACTACGGATCGATGAAAATGCTTACTCGTTTCTCTTGTTCAGATTACAATGAGAGATCGTATCTGAAAATCTGTGGAAACAGAGATTCCAATCGTATTGGTATAATCACTAACATTGAATCATAATGTTCACTTACGTAACTTTCACTCCTTCGCAAAGAAGAATCTGCTAAAAGTTTAATTAAAATCATATAATTACATCATTCCATAATTAAGATGGTGGAACCCAATACTAATGGTGGAAGAAGAAACAGAGAAGTAAAGAATCAACATCTAGCAAAAGTAAGATGTGCAGGCAGTGAGTTTTAGGTCAATAGGTGACGGCGTCGTTGTTGGCTAAGTTATCGTGGTACGGCACGGAAACGTATATAGAAACGATGATAAACGATAGATCTGACCGTTAAACAAACGATAGATAGAATTTCCTTTGATAAAATTTTTTACGGATGAACAAAAACCAGAGGAGAGAGGATTGTGAAGGATGAAAGAGAAAGGTGAAAGAAGAGGATGATGAAAGATGGAAAAAATAAATCTTTGGCTATATCTTTTAACAGTACCCAAATAAAATGGTACCCCTAATCGAAATTCACTTTGGCTAACTAATTCTAAAATAGAACGGTGGCTCTAAATGGTTATTTTCTCATGCCTCGAGGGACTAAATGGTCAATCCAAGCTTCCTTTTAACATTGAAATTGAACAAATATGTTTTATTGTGATATCAATTGGAATGGTGCTTCATATTGAAACTAAATTCAAAAATGTGCCCTATCTTGATAAAAACATTTTTTTATATTATATATTAATTGAGGACACTTTAACAAATTAATATATTTATATTTTATCTACTTACATTGAAATATGCAAACAAATATTTCGACTATATTTATAAGTTATAAATAATTTTTATTTTTTATTTTTTCATATTTTATAATTCTACGTTTAGTGGGGATCGACATTATATTTTAATTTTTTATTCTAAAATTTTTTATTTTATAATTCTTAAAATTACATTTTAGTTTTAATTTACTATGTCACGTGTCAAAATTTGGATCAACAAAAATAGTTAAATTAATAATCAAATTTGAAGCACACATATTAAAAAAAATTTCCAGGTGTCTCGATCGAGGAGAATACCAAATTAAAAATTTCCTTCTATTTCTTTACTATTTATTTTTGCCTTTCTTTTTTAGATCTATAAGAAAAATGTTATAAAGTTGCTAGACAAATGTTATATTTACAATTTACCAAAATAACTAAACTTATCTCTTATATTAGTACNNAAATTCGAGTAATTTCATTGAATAAAATTCAAACAATATTAGTTATCAACAAAACACAAAAGAATCAATGTTTTCCACATAAGTCATATTTCATGCGCAATTAAAATTCAGTTATCAGTTTTTCCTATATCGAATACTTCTATTACTCCCTCCGTTCTTCAATAGATGGTGTTTTAAGTTTTTATTTTTGTTTCATTTTA
>OVAO01002716.1:0-12266 GCA_900406285.1 Biscutella auriculata | reverse complement strand
CCGGCCGGATTGCAATCAAGCCTTAAGAGTACCTTATCACATAAAATACTTGTAGTTATAAACCATGGNTTATCACATAAAATACTTGTAGTTATAAACCATGGAATACCAGATCTATAGATCCAATGCCCTGATCTAGCCTAACCAATCACCTAAGGGTAACTACTCCCAAATCATAACTAAACATAGCAAATAACAAGCAAAGATCTGATTCGTTAAAACTTAAGGCAAGGTTCCTTACAACAAAATAACCAGATCTAAACTACAGAGACTAAACTAAAACTTGCAACAAAATGTTCTCTAACAACCTAAAAACATCACAAATGATGACATGAGGTGAATATTTATAGGTGAGAGATCAGGGGCAAAAACGTATAATTTGGCATGGGAATTGACTGATATCGGCCACAGCCTGGCCTATATTGATTGCACTGTGGCCGATACTGGAATCTGGAGCATCACATGGCCGATATTGCTCCTTCACTGGCCGATATTGGAATCTGGAGCACAACCTGGCCATTACTGCTTCTTCTTTGGTCGATACTGGCTCCTTGGGCACAACCTGGCCGATATTCAATGGCATGTGGTCGATATTGACTATGACTCGTTCTTGCTCGTTTTCGTCCTTTTCGTCCCCGGATGTTGCACGGTCCTTCTAAACACCTGGAAATGCAATATGTACACAAATGCAATCCTACAAGACTCTAAAACAACCGAAAATGCACAAAACCGAGGAAAAGACGAGACTAAAATAATGATAAAAACCAAGTATATCACTTATTAACCGAATGTAGTATAGGTGAGGGAAAATGTCGAACCAATCCAAAAGTGATTAACAAAACACTAGAGCAATAGAGAATCGGTTTAGTCTAAGTCAGAATAGGAATTTTTTCTATCACTAACAATCCTATTAAGCATAAAAGAGAACAACACAAAGATAACAAAAGCAGAGAGTAAATGAAAAGTAGAAATGACAACTAAACTGAACACAAACTCATAACAAAATGAAAGCTAAGCTTATGAACCGGGGCAGCGAATCAGACAGTCGATATCATGCAATTGATGTTCAATTTAAAAACAAAGCATATCCTTAATATAAGATATATCCAATTTAGGCAAATCCACTCTAGTGACAGAAACCCCTATCCTAATATGCAACAATCACAATCTCTTTCTAATTGAAGACATAATAATTAATAAGAAGCATTAAAGATCTAGTCTATGCAACTAATAGTTGAAATTAATCCACTCTCGTGGCAGAAACTCCAAATAGTACAAGATCAGTTCATTCAGGCATTTTATCAAGAACTTCTCAGGATGATAATCTACCTAAGATCAAGATGAAGTTAGCTAAATCTCAACTAGGATTAAGAAAACCAATCAAGTGAAGACATATGAAAGATTAAGCACAAAACATCAAAAGCAATAGATTTAATCCTTCATCAACCCTAGATCCATAAGCTTAGGTTGATTACTCACAAATCATGAAGAAAACACAAGATCATATGAAGGAAATGTGTCTTCTCATGATGCAAAATAAAAAAATAAGAGAGATGGAAGAAGATAGATGAAATGAAAATTGCAAGAAACTTAGATTAAACAATAGGTACAAAATGAAACAAGTAATCTTTACAAAATAGACGTATCCCTCCCTACGATCGAACACTCTTTATGACTCAAAAGCTAAGCGGCCGCCTAGGTGGAAGTGGCCAAGAGACGAGATCTCTCAAACGGTACAAGTAAACATGTTCAAACTGGTCAAATCTTCAAACGAGGTATAAATAAGAGAAATAACGAGAGAGATGTAGAGGGTTGAAGGATTTGGTTGGTGGAAATTCTCAAGGTTGGCGGGTACGGCCGTGTACGGCTACACCGACCGTACAAGAGGAATGAGAGAAGGATTCTTCGATCGAAACAGCTCCAAACGTGAAACCCTTTGGTGATATTCTGTTTGAGACGAAATGAGGAGAAATAGTCGAGCTGGATGGTCAGAAGACGAGATCTAGACGTAAAAGGATTCTTGGGGTCGCCGTTGTACGCAAGGTACCGCCTCGCCGGCTGTACGGTGAGAACTCTTTCGGGGTTCTCGTCTTTTTGAACTCGAAATGCAAAACCCATTGGTGAGTCTTCGTCTTTGAAGAAATAAGAAGGATTGATCGAAGCAGACTCGAAAAAGAACAAGGTCTGGACGGAGGAACAAGAAGAAATCTTGATTCTCGACCCAATGACAAATTGGTTTAGCGGTTCGCTTGAAATTGAGAGCAAACGAAACTACAACGAACTGAGAGCAAGAGAAAGGTTTGATTTTGGATATCACACACCAAAACCAAAAGGAATATGACTCATCCTTAGTGAACTTCCAAAGAGAGAAATCCCATTCATTAAAAGTTGAAAGTTAAGAATCCAAAAATGGCTACAACCCCTTATATGGGTTTTAAGTTGAAAAGAAAGCAAAACCTAAAAGGAAAGAAGAGACAAAACGCAACACATAAGGATAAAACCGAGGGAGATTCTCCAATGGTCATAAGACGATTTGAAAAGAAGGCTCCTCTGGTGCGGTCTTATGGCGAGGTCTTGTGCAATGTGACTCGTTAACCCATTGGGGCATAACTCACTAAGGGAAAAGAGTACCCCTTAAGACCTCTTAAGAACTTGCTTAAGTGCTTGGAGACGATGTGAGGAAATGATACATGAGCGGATCTTCCTCATTCTTCAAGTGTTGGTAACAAGTCTCCAAGTCTTCTAAAACTTGCATCAAGGCATTGGCAAGACGTCTAGCTTGAGCACGCATGATTGGTCCTGTTGGAACATGGAGGGAGGTCTTCTCTTGTTCGACCTCAAGCCCTTTGTTACTCAAGCATGCATCAACCCCTCCTTATTCAAAAGGATTTGACCTCAAATCAGTGGGATCTACATCAAAAGATATCAAGTTAGCAATGTTGAAGCTAGAACTCACGGAATACTTACATTGGAGGTCAGGTTGATAGGCATTTTCGTAGATCTTCTTGGTTATTTCAAAGGGGCCATCAATCCACGGCTTAAGCTTTGAATTCCTCAAATGGATCCACACCGTATCTCCTTCTTTGAATGATTGTGCCTTGCGTCCTTTATTGGCTTGTCTCATGTAGTACTCCGTCTTGGACTCTATATTTGCCTTCACTTGTTCATGTAAGGCTTGCACTTGTGTGGTCTTCTTCGTAGCATCTACACTTATAATTTCACTTAAAGGCAAAAGAATCAAGTCCAATGGGGTGAGTGGAATATAGCCATAAACAATTTCAATAGGGCAATATTTGGTAGTCGAATATTTAGCTATGTTATAGGCAAATTCCGCATGAGGCAAACAATCTTCTCATGATTTAAAGTTCTTTTTGATCAAGGCCCTAAGAAGCATATGGAAAGGTTTCTATGAACTTCGGTTTGCCCATCTGTTTGAGGATCGCAAGTAGTAGAGAAAAACAATTTAGTACCAAGGTTATTCCACAATGTCCTCCAAAAGTGACTCAAGAACTTAGTATCTCTATCCGAAACAATATTTCTAGGCATCCATGCAACTTAACGACTTCTTTAAAGAACAAATTGGCAATATGAGATGCATCATCTGTTTTATGACATGGTATAAAGTGAGCCATCTTAGAGAATCTATCAACAACCACAAAGATGGAATCGTGACCGTATTTAGTTCTAGGCAATCCTAAGAGAAAGTCCATGGAAACATCATGCCAAGGATGAGATGCAATTGGGAGAGGGGTATACAAACCGAGGGGTTGAGATGTGGCATTGGCTTGTTTGCATTTTAGGCATTGGGAGCAAACTTTCTCCACATCCCTTCTCATGTGTGGCCAAAAGAAATGGTCTTGAGCTACCTTCATGGTCTTATTCACACTGAAGTGTCCCATAAGGCCGCCACTATGAGTTGTCTTAATCAATAATTCTCGAGCAGACACATTAGGTACACACAATCTATTGTTATAGAATAAGTAACCATCAAGAATGTTATAGTGATTTGTAGCATGAGATAGACATTCAGTATAGATATCCTTGAAATCACTATCATGAGCATATAAGTCCTTGATTTGCTCAAAGCCTAGAAGTCTGGCATTTAAGCTAGAGAGAAGAGTGTACCTCCTTGATAATGCGTCGGCCACCACATTATCCTTACCTTGTTTGAATACAATGACATATGGAAAGGTTTCTATGAACTCTACCCATCTTGCATGCCTTTTATTAAGCTTGTGTTGGCTTTTGAGGTGCTTGAGTGATTCATGATATGTATGGATCACAAACTCTTTTGGCCAAAGGTAGTGTTGCCAAATCTTCAACGCACGAACCAAGGCATACAACTCCTTGTCATAAGTTGGATAATTGAGGGTGGCTCCTCCAATATTTTCACTAAATAAAGCTATTGGCTTCTTCTCTTGCATTAGCACAGCTTCAATTCCAAGGCCTGAGCCATCACACTCAATCTCAAAGGTTTTGTTGAAATCCGGCAACATGAGCAAGGGTGCATTGGTAAGCTTCTCCTTCAAGGCTTGAAAGACATTTTCTTGAGCTTCTTCCAACTTAAACCCTATTGTTTTCTTGACAACCTCAGTGAGTGGTGCGGCCAAAGTGCTAAAATCCTTCACAAACCACCGATAGAAGCCGGCTAGTCCATGAAACTCCTAACTTCTCCCACGATCTTGGGAATTGGCTATTCTCTTATGGCTTTAACCTTCTCTTAATCTACCCTTACTCCTTCAGCTGACACAACAAAACCAAATAAAATTAGGTGATCCGTTCCAAATGTATACTTGCTCAAGTTAGCATAAAGTTGTTTATTTCTCAACACACTTAGAACCGATTCTAGATGCTTAGCATAATCTTCTAAGTTCTTGCTATAAATCAAGATATCATCGAAATTGACTACCACAAATAGACCTATGAATTTCCTAAGAACATGGTTCATCAATCTCATGAAGGTGCTTGGAGCATTGGTTAAGCCAAAAAGCATCAACAACCACTCGTATAAGCCATATTTGGTTTTAAATGCAGTTTTCCACTCATCTCCTTTTTTCATTCTTATTTGATGATACCCACTGTTTCAGTCTATCTTAGAGAATATTTTAGACCCATGAAGCTCATCTAACATATTATCTAAGCGAGGTATAAGATCGCAATACTTAACCGTTATGGAGGTTATGGCTCTACAATCCACACACATCCTCCAGGTGCCATCTTTCTTAGGGACTAAGAGCACGGGCACATCACACGGGCTTAGGCTTTCTCTAATGTCCCTTTTGTATGAGGTCCTCCACTTGCCTTTGCAATTCTTTGGTCTCCAAGGGATTAGTTCGGTAAGTTGGCCGGTTAGGTAGAGTGGCTCCGGGAAAAAAAAATCAATTTGGTGTTCAATCCCTCTCTTTGGGGGTAACCGATTAGTCTCTTCACCTGCGAATACATCCTCAAACTGATGCAAAAGATCACTAAGAACACTCGGAAGCTTCGGTGATTGGTTAGACGCAGTTGTAAGTGACTCCTTAAACACAAGTAACAAAACAGTTTGTTCATTATGAAGAGATTTCCTTACTACACTTCGGCTGATAAGGAGATTAGGAGGCTTAGAAGAAGGAGAATTCCTTAGATGGAGTTGATCTTGTGCTACTTCTTGCGGAGACATTGGGAGAAGGGTGATCTTCTTGCCGTTGTGTTCAAATGAGTATTTGTTGGTGAAGCCATCATCCAACACTCTTCTATCATATTGCCACGGTCTTCCCAATAGAATATGACCGGCCTCCGTGGGCAGCACATCACATAAGATCTCATCTTCATACTTGCCTATAGCAATGGGAACCTTCACCTAAGGAGACACCTTCAACTCTCCTTTATCATTAAGCAAATGTAGCTTATAAGGCCTCATATGCTTATTTGTCTCTAAACCAAGTTTCTTCACCATAGTGGTGCTGGACACACTAGTGCAACTTCCCCCATCAATGATGAGACTACACACTTTCTCATTCACCATGCATCTAGTGTGAAACAGGTTATCTCTTTGCTCCTCATCTGAATCCTTGGAAAACAAGTTCAAAGACCTTTTAGTAACCAAGAACTCTCCTTGAGCAGCCTCTTCTTCACTCATAAGGTGAATTCTCATCTTCCACTTCTAGTATAACCTCATCATCTTTGGACATATACTCGCCATCATCAGGAAGTATCATTACCCTTTTGTTGTTGCACTCGTTTGCATAATGCCCTCAGCCTTGACACTTGGAAACACTTAACATCACAGGCTCTTGTTGGATAAGCAATCCCTTTCCCTTTGTCGTTGAAAGTATAATTTGGTAATTCCTTGGCGCCTTCTTTAGGAATAGGAGTAAAAGTCTTCTTAGGAGGGATCCACTCCTTAGTATAATTTGCCTTGGGATCTTTGTTGTAGTGGCTTTCCCTTTGCTCTTTATTTGTTGCGCAATCATCACTGCCTTATGAAGTATCTCCTCTACATAATGTTGCAACTCCAAGTGATCTTGAATATCACGGTTGAGACCACCAAGGAATCGAGCCATAGTGGCTTCTCGGTCTTCTCTAAGGTCAGTCTTTAGAAGCAACATTTCCATCTCTTGAACGTAGTCCTCTATAGATTTGGACCCTTGAGTGAGCTTCCTAAGCCTTTGGTGAAGGGCATAGTGATGGTGGTTTGGCACAAATCTCCTTCTCATAGCCGATTTAAAATTTATCCAAGTCTCAATTGGTTCTTCAACATTTCTTCTCCTAGACGTCACCATTTGATCCCACCAAGTCAAAGCATAGTCATGAAACTCAATAGCTGCCATACTTACTTTCTTGATCTCCGAGTACCATCGACATTCAAAGACAACCTCGATCTTCTTTTCCCACTCTAAATAAGCATTTGGATCGCTCTTTCCATGAAAAGGTGGGATCCTGATCTAAAAACCTTCAATTCTTTCTTGCCTTTGTTCATGGTTATAGGGCCTTTGAGAGGCTTGATTCGTGTGATCAGAGAAGGCACCTTCATCCTCTTGATACCTTGGAAAGGCATGTCTTGGTGGGGGATATCTTGGGGCTTTCATAGGTCCTCGTCTAACGTCTTCAGGACCCAAGTCATCATGCTCGGCTTCAAAACGCATTCTATCTTGATTCCACTCCCCTTGCTGTCTAGGATAAAGGCCTCTTGGTTATCTCCAATGCCTCACTCGTTGAGGGAGGAATTCCTCATCTTCATCCGGATAAGGATTTCTCGGATGTGGCCGTTGAGGCGGCTATGGAGCAGCTTGAAGCAGAGGCTCTTGGACTGGTACAGGAGGTCGGAGGTCTCTTATAAGCTCATCAAATTTCTCATTAAGAAGCCTAAAGAGGTTAGCTGCGAGATCAAGCGGTGGTGGGGGAGCAACCGGTGGATCGACCATAACTTCGGTTGGTGGAGCCGGAGGAACGCGTCTTCTAGCTGGCTGAAGGGGTGCCCTCGGTGGTGAGGGGTACTGAGCTCTATTGCCTTGAGAGGCACGCATTAAGTAAGAGTGATTAGCCATGGTTGGCATGCTTGGGTAGTGGCACAGAGAGGATACACACGGGTCGAAAGTTGGGGACCACAAGAGGCGTTCGTGTGAACTTTGTCTCGTCCCCCTTTTGCCTCTTTTCTCTCTCTTCTTTTGAAAATAACGGCTTTCCCTTTTGCTTTTAGTCTTGGCTAATGATTGATGCGATGTGGGCGGTCGTACGGAGGCGCTAGCTGTCGGATTATACGTGTGGTCCCGAAAGTTACCCGAGAAACTCTCCACGCACGACCAGCTGTCCCAAAAGCATAAAGGAAGGGTTTTTTGCTCGTACTATCTTTGTTTCAGCTCGCACAAACACACAAACGCAACAAGAAAAGTCAGTTTTTGACCGCCATGGATGCTGGAGAACAAAGCTTAACAAGATAGTCACAAAACCCGATATTTTCACAAAGTAAGACTAAAACCCTCAAGGAAGAACTTGTCGAACAAGTAAACACGCTCAAACTGGTCAGATATTCAAATGAGGTATAAATAAGAGAAATAGTTGAGAGAGATATAGAGGGTTGAGGGATTTGGTCGGTGGAAATTCTCAAGGTTGGCGGGTACGGTCGTGTATGGCTACATCGGCCGTACAAGAGGAATGGGAGAAGGATTCTTCGACCAAAACGGCTCCAAACGCGAAACCCTTCGGTGATATTCTGTTTGAGACAAAATGAGTTGTTATGCACCCAGAAGCCCACCCCCTTACCGCAGTCTACAGCATGTTGAGTGAGATCCAAAGAGTGGTTATGCACCCAGGAGCCCATCCCCTTATCGAGCCTTCTTGACATTCGAACAAACACTTAAGCGGTTAAGCTTTTAGACGCCTATTCTCATATCAAGGTGAATTAGTAGATGTCGATCAAGATTCAAAGAGTGGTTATGCACCCAGACGCTTGTCCCCATACTACTGATGAGTGTGGATTTTACCGATTTTACCCCTCAGTTTTCATTCGTTTTTCGTTAGTTTAGGATGCATTTTAGAGTCTTTAGGTTGCATTTGCATGTTTTTCACCATTTCAGGTGCAGAGAAAGCAAAAGAGAGGAACCGAGCAAGTACGGAGCGAAAACGAGCAAAAGCGATCAAGTCTGGAAGAATCCAAGGGTGCCGGCGGAGACCAACCAGGGGACCCAGGAGGAAGACCGCCGGTCAGTCCCTCCGGTGAAGCCGTGACCGGCGGAGACCGAGTAGGGGGATCTGGAGGACACGCGCTGGCCACATGCGTCGGTCTGCACTGACCGGCGCAGACCGAACAGCGGCCCTGGAGAGGGCACGCCGGTCAGCCTTGCCGGTCTGCACTGATCGGCAGAGGCCTCGCCGCCTTATATCTAGTTTCCATATTTAAATCGATTATGGGTCTCCTATATAAAGGTCAACCCCAAAAAAACCCTAGGGACGTTTTTTCTCTCAATTTTTCTTAGGTTGTGAAGTTTAGATCTCATTTGTGAGAGAATATTTTGGTACTTTTAATTTATGCAAGTTATTTTATTTGATTGTTATTGTTCCNTTGTTCTTTATTGTTATTCTTGCTTGATTGTTGTTCTAATCTCAACCCTTCTCACAAGTCATGTCTAAAAACTCTCCAAGTGTTTTAGACATGAGTTGTGAGTAATTTGTTTAAGCTTATGGGTTAGAGGTTAGATTGATAGGGTTTGGATTGCTAGAAATGGTTTAGATCTATAGTAGAAATGATGTTCACAACTTGCTTATGTGCTTAATGCTAGATTAGGAGTAGCTAACCAAATCTAGATCTATAGAAATATTATCACCCGGGAGGTTCTTGATAGGATTCCGGAATCAAGTAGATAGGTTGTTAGTAGATTCTTTCCAAGGGATTGTGTAAGTTATCGATTAATTGTTTATTATGGAATTATGTCTAATGCTTTCTTATGTTGCTTCATTACCAAAGGATTGTGTAATGGTAGGATTAGAAAAGGGATTAGTTATGCGGGAGCGAGCTAATCTAGTTTAGAAATTCCTAGACATAGAACAAGCCAAAGGTAGTAGTAAAACCATTCTAGCATGAAATTCCCTATCAATTGTCAATTCCCTTACCCATAAGCTTGTCTTTTAAATTCTGATTTTTATCATTTGCAGTTTAGTATTTCTATTATCATTTTCAGTTTATTGCTTTGTTTTATGTCTTTGCTTAGGAGTTGTTAGTGACAAACAAACCCATTTTTGTGTTGCCTAGACTTGGTAAAATCTAGCATATGACTTGTGAGTTAATTACCCCCGAGTTGGTTCGACAACCTCGATCACCCATTACCCTATACTTCATTGATAATCACACCACCAAAATCGATGTGTATCAATTGGCGCCGTTGACGATCAGATCATCAGCATGCTAAAGCAACTGCTTGAAGGGCAAAACAAGTACACCACTGATCTGAACAACTTTAAGAGGGAGATCACCTCGAAAGTTGATGCAATGTACAACGACTTGAACGGGAAGTACGAACACATGTCGACACACATGAAGGCGATAGACAATCAGATTGCACAAGTCGCGCAGAATGCTAAACGCCCTCAAGGTCAGCTTCCGAGAAAGTCTGAGTCGCCCGTGCACGACGCCTGAGACAATCCCAACCCCGTCAAGCTAATGACGTTAAAGAAGCTCACTTGAGAGGAAGTCTCATGCCTATCTCTATCTTTATTTTCAATGCTTTTGATTTTTATCTTGAACCTTTTCTTGATATTTTGATTATTCTTATTGGGATTTTGGATTTGGTTTTTCTTTATGTTGGTTGCTTGATGAAATGGCTCGATAGGACTTAAATTTTAGGGACGCAGGTGCATCCGGGATACGTCCAACGGTTAGCCCCACCGGTCTGTGCTGACCGGTGTGCTAGAGAAAGTCATTCCTGTAGCTCACGCCGGTCAAGCACAGTGGTCGGTCCTGACCGGCAAATGCCCTACAACCACGACGGGGAGGACCTCGCCGGTCTGCACATACCGGTGTGCTTCACCGACGGGACTTGCCTAAAGGAACTGGAAGACCCATGTCGGTCTGTGCACCCCGGTGCGAGTGACCGGCGCGACCGCCGAATCGTGGTCTGTACGGACCCCGCCGATCTGCACACACCGGCGTGTGCATGACCGGCGCACCTATCCCAGAATCGTGTTCCGTTTCCCTCGTTCCAATCCGGTATTACTCTGCAACTTTGAAATTTCGCATACTTTCATTTCAAACTATTAATCCTCGATTATTCTCCGGATAGAGACACATAGGGACTGTGTTCTTTAAGTTTGGGAGAGTAATCATCTTTCGACTAATATGTTTGATTGTTCGTTTAAGCATCATTTTGCATACATAAAAAAAATATACATATATATTTATTTTCTCCATTTTTATTCGAGTTTATATGTCTATGATTTCATTGCATCTTAGTATAGGATTGAGTCACATTTAGATCGCATTTTCTTCGTGTTTTCAAAAAGGAACCAAAACACCTTCACTTTAGATCATCGATTCCGACTTAATAGTTTCGAAAAGTCTTGAAGTTCTATGCATCGATGCCTGTTATACAATAAGCTAAGACCATGATCTTTGATACTTGCTAGTTTAGGATTGCTTTCACCATAATATGAGTTTTTAATCCGACTATAATTAACATGATTTTGGTTGCATGATGTTTCATGGTATTTTCTATATTCAAGCACGAATTTGGGTACCTTAGACCGAAACCCTTTTTTCCCAATTCGGTGATTCTCATTTTTAGAATGATTCCCTCTCAACCCTCTTTGCACCCTTGGCCTAAAACACTTATTTGAGTTCTCCTTTTAAAATTCATTGATTGCAATTTTGCAAAAACCTGAAAGTATAGAGAGCGGCAATAGAGAACATCTATTTGGGTAGCTTAGGATGTGTGGGATCTGATTAAAAAGAAGAAGAAAAAAAAAACCTAGTCAACTCTCGATCTTGATTTCGATCTGGTTATGGGTAGTACTAAGGTTTTGGGATTATGAGTTTGGCATGGAAATGCTTGAAAAGAGAAAAGAGAAAAATGGGTAGAAATAAAAAGGGATAGGATAAGGAAAGCCAAAGGCTTAGTAGGCTCTCATCGAAAAATTTAGGTTGTTTGGTTCTTGTTTTTCAAACCTCGACCCTTAATTTACCATTTGTTTTGCTTGAGGGCAAGCAACGGATAAGTTTGGGGGAGTTGATGAGTGTGGATTTTACCGATTTTACCCCTCGGTTTTCATTCGTTTTTCGTTAGTCTAGGATGCATTTTAGAGTCTTTAAGTTGCATTTGCATGTTTTCACCATTTCAGGTGCATAGGAAGCAAAAGAGAGGAACCGATCGAGTACAGAGCGAAAACGAGCAAAAGCGATCAAGTCTGGAAGAATCCAAGGGCGCCGGCCAAGACCTCGCCGGTCAAGGCCAAACCGGCGGAGACCAACCAGGGGAGCCTGGAGGAAGACCACCGGTCAGGCCCTCTGGTAAAGCCGTGACCGGCGGAGACCGAGTAGGGGGATCTGGAGGAGACGCGCCGACCACATACACCGGTCTGCACTGACCGGCGCATACCGAACAGCGGCCCTGGAGGGGCACGCCGGTCAGCCTCGCCGGTCTGCACTGACCGGCGGAGGCCTCACCGCCTCATATCTAGTTTCCATATTTAAATCGATTATGTGTCTCCTACATAAAGGCCAACCCCCAAAAACCCTATGGACGTTTTTTCTCTCAATTTTTCTTAGGTTTTGAAGTTTAGATCTCATTTGTGAGAAA
>OVAO01002715.1:1960-12267 GCA_900406285.1 Biscutella auriculata | reverse complement strand
GGGGGGGGTGTGGCAAGCAGGAAGAGTTGGCACCAAGGAAGCACCCAAAGGCACCAAAATGATAGATAAACCGCAAGCGAGTTACCGAGAGGAGCAGGGTAGGAGGAAGAATTTGAGGATGTCGGGTGTTTTTCTACTTTTGTTGTTTTTGTTCAAGTTGTATCGAGTCTCTCAGCCAATAGGTTCATGTTAGACCGACTGTGGAGGAGCTCCTCTAGTGTTGTGTTGCATGCTTTTCAATTGATTGGAATGTGAATGTCTTGGGATTTCGATATTGATGGGACCTAGGGCTGCACTCAGAGCAAAGGATACAGACATTAAAAATGACCAAGAGATGACTGACCCACCAAGGAGAAAGATCGGGTCAGGGAGGGAGAGGAAATGAGGAGACACGGAAAATGTCTTGCTCACACGATTACACACGAACAGAATTATATGAATTTGAAAATTCTCAGTTGGAATTGTCAGGGATTGGGTAATCCTCTAACAATTAACTACCTTCTAAAACTCTGGCAGAAATTGAAACTGGATCCTATCTTCTTGATGGAAACCAAACATAGCAAATATTTTGTCCAAGATGTGCAAGCGCATCTGGGCTATGAGTGCCTCTGGACGGTAGACCCTATTGGTTAAAGTGGGGGCTTAGCGATGCTCTATAGGTCCAACATGCAGGCTAACATATGCTACAATTCAAACAAGATGATTGATATGGAGTTCAGGATAAAAGGGTGGAGAATTGCATTGACGGGTGTCTGCGGTGATCCGGTAACGCAGCTCAAGGGACAAGTGTGGGAAATGCTATTACGAATTGGAGGGGTGCGGGATATCCCTTGGATATTCATTGGCGATTTCAACGCTATCAGAGAAAACCATGAGAAACAGGGGGCGGCCATGCTCTCATACCTCGTTTCTGGCATTCAATGATATGATAAACAAAATGATGTGTCTTAGCGGGGCTCTAGAGGGACGGGAATTGTATGTTGTAAGTTGGACCGGGCATTGGAAGATGTAGATATGCATGAGCTTTTCCCTGTATCATACGTGGACTATCTACAATTGATTGGTTCGAGCCATAAACCCATCTTTGCAAACCTGATATCGAAGGGCTGGAGGGAGGAGAGAAACGATGGTTGGGCAGACCGGGTCTGATGGATGTCATAAGGGCATGAGGGAAGAGAGAGGAGGGGAGACTTTTGTCGGGAAAGTGGAGAACTACTGTAAGGATCTAGCAAAGTGGCGAAAGGAGACGATGGAGAAGGACCGGAAACAAATCGATCTTCTAAAGCGAGAGCTAGAGGCCGCACAATCCGATGAATCCTATCCCACAAACCGTCTCTGGCAGCTCAAAAATCAGGTGAAACATGTGTATCATGAAGAATAGCTCTATTGGAAACAAAATAGTAGGAATCTCTGGCTGAGAGTGGATGACCACAATACGAAGTTCTTCCATGCAATAACAAAACAAAGACGGGCTAGGAATAGGATTTCAGGATTATACTCCTCCACGGGGTGGTGGGCGGAGACAGACAAGGATACGGTCAACCAACCCACGGAGGTGGAAGGGATGTTGGGAAATGTGCAGAATGCGGTATCAGAACAAACGAATGTTTCCCTTACTTAGCCTACAACCGAGAAAGAAGTAAAGGCGGCTTTCTTTGCAATGCACCCAAAAAAGCGTCGAGACCTGTCGGGATGACGGCTCTATTCTTCCATAGAGCATGGGATATACTGAAACATGACATCATCGTGATGGTTAATAACTTTCTGGCGTCGGGGGAGTTGGACACAAGGATGAATGAAACAAACATTTGTCTCATTCTGAAGAAGGAGAGGCCAACGGGAATGGCGGAATTTCGGCCTATAAGCTTCTGCAACGTCGGATATAAGATTATATATAAGTTGTTATGTCGGCGTCTGAAGGACATACTTCCTCATCTCCTATCGGATACTCAATCCGCCTTTGTGCCGGGGAGATTGATTTCAGATAATATTCTTATAGCTCAGGAAATGTTCCATGGCCTCCGGACTAACCAATCATGCCAGAAGATATATATGGCCATCAAGACCAACATGAGCAAGGCTTACGACTAGCTGGAGTGGAACTTCATCGAAAGCCTCCTCCGAAAACTCGGATTTGCAGAAAGATAGATAGCATGGATGCGGACGTGTCTCTCTACCGTGAGATATAGGGTGCTTATCAACGGGTGTGGCAAGGGAGATATCACCTTGGGAAGGGGACTGAGACAAGGGGATCCACTATCGCCCTACCTATTTATCCTATGTACGGAGGTGTTGATCACGATTATTCGGGAGACGCAAAGGAGGAAGTTGTTGACGGGCATAAAGGTGGCCCGTTAATGCCCGACAATCACTCATTTATTATTTCCAGATGATAGCCTTTTCTTCTGCAGGACAACTACGGAGGAATGTAAGGTCCTGGTGGATCTTTTGGCAAGATATGAGGCAGCCTCGAGGTAGCAAATCAGCTATGACAAATCTTCCATTTAGTTTGGATATGGTATTCAGGAGGCAAAAAGGAATGAGATCAGGGAACTAACGGGAATCATAGCCGAGGGGGGGGGATGGGAAACTATCTCAGATTATTGGAGAGTCTGGGGGGACCGAAATGTAGAATCTTTTCCTTTATACAAGATAGGCTCCAAAAAGGAATAGACTCCTGGTCTACCAGATTTCTCTCCACGGGAGGGAAATCTTGGTGAAGGCGGTGGCCACTGCTCTACCAACATACGTTATGTCCTGCTTTCGACTACTCAAAACAGTGACAAACAAGCTCACTAGCGNGTTCCCCATTTTTGGGGGGGGGGGGGGGACCAGATTGATGGGACCAGATTCCCTCCTAGCTCGAACCATGAAAGACAGGTACTATCGGGATGGAAATCCGATGAGAACATTAAACTACACCTCCCCTTCTTACGGGTGGAGAAGTATAACTTTGGTGCGACCTCTAGTTGAATTGGGGATCATCAACCGAGTGGGATCGGGGCATTCTATCTCTGTGTTGGATGACCCATGGATCCCAACCGAATGCTCGAGGTCCGCACGGAGCATCAACGCATCTGTATATACTCCGCTCTGGGTTAGTCATCTAATTAATATGGAAGATGGATCGTGGGACCTTCCATTTATGGCGCAAATCCTAGTTCCGGAAGACGTTGTTATTATTACAGGGATTCGCCCGACGGGGGGGGGGGGGGGGGGGGGGGGGGGGGACCGGATGAAGTGATTTGGCATTTCTCGAAGACAGGGAAGTACACGGTGAAATCAAGGTATGAGACGAGCAGACGTTTCCTAGGATCAGCAGGGGACCGAGTGACGGGGCCGAATACACACGCCCTTACGACCTTTGTGTGGAAGCTCAAATGCCCTCCCAATTTAAAACACTTCCTCTGGCAAGCCCTCATGGGGAGCATCTCGGTGAAATCCCAACTAAGGTCCCGGGAGATCAAGTGCGAGGAGGAGTGCCAGGTTTTCAGGGATGAGGAAGAGACCATAAACCATGTGTTGTTCCTATGCCCTCCAGCTCGTCAGGTCTAGGTCTTGGCGAACGTCCCGATGAACCCCATGGGCCACCTTAGTGAGTCGTTGTTCTACAATTTCTATCATTTGTTCTGGAGGACGCCCCAAGGAATATAGGGAAGAGGCATAACCATGGCTATGTTGGCACATTTCGTAAGCCATGAATGCTAAGCTCTTTAGCGGGATTTACCTAGATCCCATGAAGATAGTGGAGGTGGCCCATCACCAAGCCACCTGTTGGAAGGATGCATAGGCAAGAGGGGCTGAGGTTCCGTGTCGGGTAGGTTTGGGGGATGGTCGGGAACTGTACGAGTTTGACTGCTATACGGGGAGCATCTTGGTGAAATCCCAACTAAGGTCGCGGGGGATCAAGTGTGAGGAGGAGTGCCAGATTTGCGGGGATGAGGAAGAGACCATAAACCATGTGTTGTTCCTATGCCCTCCAGCTCGTCAGGTCTAGGCCTTGGCGAATGTCTCGATGAACCCCAGGGGCCGCCTCAGTGAGTCATTGTTCTACAGTTTCGATCATTTATTCTGGAGGACCCCCAAGGAATACGGGAAAGAGGTATACTCATGGCTATGTTGGCACATTTGGAAAGCCAGGAATGCTAAGGTCTTTAGCGGGATTGACCCAGATCTCATGTGAGGTGGCCCGTCACCAAGCCACATGTTGGAAGGATGCACATGCGAGAGGGGCCGAGGTTTTGGGTCGGGTAGGTTTGGGGGATGGTCGGGAACTGAACGAGTTTGTCTGCTATACGCACGGATCTCGGACAAGTTGAGAGACCATGTCGGGGCTAGGTTGGTATTCCTATCAAGAAAGAGAGGTGAGCAAGAAAGTGGGCTCAAGTCTATTAGAAGATTAGGTTCAGCTCTGCAAACCGAGCTTGAAGCCCTTATCTGGGCAATAGAGATGATGCTAGCGGCGAGGCAACTGAGCGTGGAATTCAAGACGAATTCTACAGACTTTATTACGATGCTGGAATATCCGAGGGGGTGGCCGCTCTTTAGGACACAACTGGAAGTGGTGCACAACCTTAGAGGCGGATTCAAAAGAACATTTTGTCTTTATTCCACTTTCAGAGAACACTGTAGCTGATTCTCAAGTAAAGATAGTCCAAAATAGGATCTAGTAGAACACTGTCATGTTAGATTTTCCACCGAAAGACGAGGACTAAATTTTTCTTTATCTCATTTCTGCCGCCAAAAAAAAAAAAAAAATGAGGTGATTGTGATCATAACTCTATTACAAAGAATCATAATTACTGATTTTTTGTATCAGTCCATTTGTTTCTATCACGAACTCTATTCTAAATATATTTGTTTTCTTGGTTTGAGTATTGGTTTGAGTTTTTCTTCTAATTTATTCATTATTCCTTGAAAATAGTTTATTAGTATTTGTATCAGGTTGATCCTTATAAAATCTGAAAATGAAAATGGTAGAATATTCATACTAAAAGCACCTATTACAAAATATTTATAGCTATGAACGTTTGAGATTTTGATTTTTCTATTTTGATTTTTAGTTTTTCGATTTAATTTTTGAATTATAGATTTTAGTTTTTGATTTTTGATTTTGTTATAGATTTTAGTTTTCATGATTTTTAGTTTTAGTTTTTAGTTTTCTATATTTTTAATAAATAATTTTATTTTTAATATCTAATTTGTTTGTTTAGTTGTTTTAATTAATTTATAAACTTTATTATTTTAAAAATTAATAATTAAAAATTATAGAATACCAAATAATTATTGGAAAAATATATATATTTTTATAAATTTAATAGACAAGAGAATTTAAATATTTTAAATAATTATTTGAAAATGCATGTAAAATTATTAATATCTTTTTTAAACAGCAATACAAAACGGGAATTCCATAAACTACAAGAAAACTTATATTTTATTTTATGTAATATTGATTATATTCTAGAATTAGCTAAAAATATTAAAGAATAACTTCTTATATATAATGAAAGAAGGGGTTCTCTCCCGTGATCACACGTGGCATCTCTCCTATACATTCATAATTATTAAAACAACTATTTATTAAATTATTTCAAAATATTCGTTTAGTTCAAGTGGTTGGCAGTCATATTAGATAATTTTGAGGTCAAGGGATTAAATCTTTGGTTTTACATAGATATGATTGTTTTTTTTATCAAAAAGACGTTGTTTTCCATTTTGCTAAAAATACAGAATTCCTACACATTCCTTATATTAGGGTTATACTGCGGATTGAATACGATTTCATGATTTTGATTTGCAATTGTTAAATTTAGTAGGTAAAGTTTGCAACTTTAAGAGCCATTTTGCAAAAATCATAAATTTTAATGTTTATTTATTCTTTATCACACAGTTGGTGTTGACAGTATCTTAAAGCATTAAGTTAGCTTTGGATCTATTTCTTGTGTATAGTTGACTTAAAAACTCACGATAAAGCTATTCTTATTTCTCTTATGTCTACGTGTGTTTTTTCCAGATAATATTTGTGATTGTTTCAACCAACACGAATATGATCTTAAGGCAGATACCGAGCCTTTGGTTACCATAGAAAATATACTCGTGAGATAATCCAGATGATCTCATGTATATTTAGTAGATTTTTTCTTGAGAAAGCAATGAAAGGACTCTCACATCTAATTAAATAAATTTATTGACTTAGTTACATCTTTTGATTTTTCTTTGACTTTAATAGGACACAATGACCTATGGTTTCACCATATCACTGATCAATGTTGTTCATTCATTGATTTTTATTTATTTATTTAGTAATTCATTGAATTCATTGAATAAACTTCCTCAAAGGTAAGCATAGTCATTGGCTCATCATCATAAATGATTATGATATGTTGTTTCTACCATGAACGAACCAACCACTACATCAAAGAGCATATAGAGTTCAAAGGAAACCCTAAAGAAATCAAATTTGATTTATATAGGACATTTGAATGTTTCTTGGATACCATAAAATTTTATAGATTTAAATGTAAAATGCAAAACAATTATAAGGGATATTATATACTAAATAACTAAACAATTTAATTAAAATATTAAATAAAATAATTAAAAAATAATAAATTAAAAATAAACCCGCACATTTGTGCGGGTATACTCCTAATATCTATAAAACATGAATTATACTAGTTAAAATTAATTGATAACTAATTACAAATAATAAATATTGATTATTTAACTACAATAATATATTTATTAAACTACAACGTAAAAGTTTTTGTTTACTTAAATAAAAATAATTTATACATTTTAACTACATTGAATTAAAAATAAATCCAATGGCAAAAACTGATTGAATTACTAAAAGACTTGCTTTGTAACTTTGGAAAAATTAAAAGATTTTCGCGTTTTGTGTCTTAAAGTAAAATTAATATATATATTTGAGAAAATAGACTATTTAAGTGGAAAAATAGGAAAACATGAATTCAAGATTTTAGGTATAAATAGTCAAAAAAATTCAAAAACTAATTTTCTTATAATAGTTTCGTTTCTCCAAAGACTTTTTATTGTATACCCATAATATTTTCATTTGCTTACCTTTTAAACGGAAAGAATTGTAATGACTTTAAATCAATTAAGTCAGTACAAGGCACGATAGATCGAGGAATAAAAAGAATCTCGATAACTATACAAAATAGTTAATAAAAACTAACTTAAAAAAAACTAGTATATGCAAAAGTGACCTATTTTATTTTAGTTTTGTATTACTCAGGTTTTTATTGAAACAAAGTTATAATGAATTCTACAAAAAGATATCTAAAAAAGTATCTGAATTAACAAGTGTTAGATCATCCCCATTGAGGTTTCTAATGAATACTTTAGATAAAAATTAAACCAAAAAAATGTAAAAATGAATTAAAGCTAGAATCGTTTTCTATTTAAGAACTTATAGAGTACGATCAGAACTGCCATGTGATATTTTCTGATAGAAAGAGAGTAAAAAGTAAAAATATCAACCAATCACAAAAACTCTTTCTCCGTCACGTGTTGTTTCTCTCTTTCCTTTTTTCTCTTTCACCCACAAAATACTCTTAAAATATTTTAAGATCTCTAATAGAAAGAATTTGTGATATTGATGCTCTTACACTTGAACAAGCGTTGAGATTCATGCATTTGCATAAAAAAACGGGTCCCATATAAATGCAACAATAATTTGTTTTTAATGGAAGGTATGCAAATAATAATTGCATTCAATCAATGCTACAAATACAAATCTAATATATAAAAAAGAGTAGAGTTTTCCATAGCAAGATGTATTGCACTAACAAAATAGACATGAATTATGAGTTTCATTATGTCCAAAACAACATTTGAATCTCCAAAAAAAAAACATTACATCTTCTCCAGAGATGTATGATCTGCCTAAACTCTTCACCTTCTTTCTTAACATGAGTCCAAATGGTTCACTCAAGTCTCAGAGTTCATCAAATGGATTTGAAATTTGAGATTCATTTTAGGGGTGGAATAAGCACACACATATATAACGAAAATATTTTCATTTTGGATCAGTTTTGATAATTGTTTTTATAATTGATATCTCTTCGATTTTATAAAGTTCATCCGGAAGTAATAAGTGAACCAATTTTGATAATTGTTTCTCTTTTTTGTTTAGGGAGGTGCGTCTATTTCAGTAAGACAACAGATTTCATATACATAATCTACTTTATCCTAATTCGATATATGATCAGTAAGACAACAGATTTCAGATACATAATCTACTTTATCCTAATTCGATATATGAATACCTTAACACTAGTAAATCTATAGCCACGGAAAATATCGTGGGTATAGACTGTAATTTCGTGGGTAATAGAGTCTACCCACGGACTTCCCAGGAAAACAAAGTCGTGGGTATACGCTCGTGGCTATAGCTCATTCGTGGCTAAATCGTGGGTAAGTTGCCACGAAATAACCACGCTCGTTTTCCTGGGTACTTAGCCACGAATGAGGTTCATGGGTATATTCCCACGAAAGAAGCTTGGGAAATTCGTGGGAAGTAACCAGGACATTTATCGTGGGAGAGGCGTGGGTACATTTTCCACGAAATAGCCGCGGGAAATCCATTGGTACATTCCCACGAAATATAATCGGAAATAGCGTGGGAAATAACCACGAAACGTTTAGTGGGATAGTCGTGGGAGGTTGTACCACGAAATTATGGTGGGTAAAACGTGGGAACATTCCCACGAAAATAAATCGAAAGAGCGTGGGAAATAACCACGAATTATTTAGTGGGATAGTCGTGGGAGATTTTACCACAAATTTATGGTGGGTTGTACGTGAGAAATTGCCACGAAAATGTCGTGGTAAATGACCCACGATAACTCTTACGAAAATAGTCCTGGGTCAGTAGCCCCGGTTATTTGCTGGCTTTTCCTGGGTTGATTGACTAAACTATTTGATTCAAATATTGCACAAATTCGATATGATTATTGTTTTTGAATTTAATTTTACCTAATTTTTTCTAAAAAATTGAAAAGAATAGTAAAAGAAGGAGAATATAAACAAAAAACTGAAATATATATTAAAACAAAAGCTGTCATAGTTCAGAAACATTAAAAAACAGTCTTAAACATAGGTAATTGTTTTGTTTAATACTGGAAAGAAAAAACTATGAAACAAGACAATCAAACACCATCAACATTTTGAAGTGTTTCCACCCATTCTTCTATGTTGAACTGGGCTGGAGGATGCTGTGGAGTTGTTGAAGTTCGGACGGACTCGGAAGATGGAATTGGTCTTGGTTGGTTGGGAGGAGATTGGTTTGGGAGAGTGTCTCGGTTAATACCGAGATGACGGAGGATCGCTATCATTCCGCCTTTGACGTCCGCCATGTCTTCCATAACCGAGACAACCTTACTATCAACCGCTGCCATATTCTCTTTGACAGCTTTGATTGAGTCCTCCACCGTGGATACTCGCATATCCATCTCGAGATTGCGAGGTAAAGAGGTGGATGGAGGCTGGTCCGGGACGACGTCGAGATCTTGCACACTACCTAAACCATAGTATCGGCCTTTTCGAGGCTTAACCAACTGCAAAGTTAAACCGAAACAAAGTAAGCCAATTGATTCGCACAAAGATGCAATAGAGGAATTAAAGTTAAAAACCAGAAATGTCAAGCTTATAATAAACAGTCAGTATAACAAATATACCATAACACTCAGTTCCAAAACAGTAATTAATCATTCGAACCTAACAAACAAACAAAGTAAGGCTATTGATTTGCACAAAGATGTAATCGACAAATTAAACTTAAATACCAGAAATGACAAGCTTATAATAAACAGAATAGCTAAATCACAAAGACACCATAACAGTCAATTCCAAAACAGTATTTAACAGACATTTCCATTCGAACCTAACAAACCAACAAAGCATCCTAAAATTTCTTAAAGAGTATGTCCTATTCGAACCTAACAACCAAAGCATCCTATCTTGGATATGCAATAACAACTAGCAATAGTTAAGGAAGTAAATAATAGAGATTTACCTGTAAGAAAGCTNCTTGTTCAGTGCTTGGCTTGATGGTGCTGAAGAAATTGAGCCGGGAGACGTGTCAGTCGCTGAAATTTGAGTTGCCACCTGCTCGGTCGCAGAGACAATATTTTCTGCCCGTTGGTCTACAAAAGATCCATCATTCCGAGTGTGGGTCTTGCGAATAATCTCAGTATAGGGGACTGGATCATCACTCCCAAATTGCATTCTCTAGCAAAACAAAATATGAACATTAGTATTGTAAAACAAAAATAATG
>OVAO01002714.1:0-10501 GCA_900406285.1 Biscutella auriculata | reverse complement strand
TTATTACAATATAGTATATAGTTTGTGGAATACAACTAATATGATATCACAACTAGGAGAAAATACATATAAATTTGATATAAACTCTTACCAGGATTATCAGCGAGGAAACGGATGGCTACCCAACCACCGGAAGGGACATTGATGGTGTTTCGCTCGACCGGGTCGATTAGGTTATATTGTTTTGGGTCACGGTTCGGGTTAAAGTTGCCGAAGCCTTGACCCACCACATAAAAGTTGAAGCCATGAAGATGAATAGGATGTGCCTCAATACCTAAGATACTTGTGCCTTGTAATACCAACTCAACCGTTGT
The DNA here is from genome assembly GCA_900406285.1 of Biscutella auriculata. Classification (NCBI taxonomy): domain Eukaryota; kingdom Viridiplantae; phylum Streptophyta; class Magnoliopsida; order Brassicales; family Brassicaceae; genus Biscutella; species Biscutella auriculata. The sequence continues at coordinate 10,187 of OVAO01002714.1, read as the reverse complement.
GTTGTACTTCAAGACCACCACTTTTGTGCCTCTTGAAACCATTGTGTTGTTCGGTGGCATACCCGTGTAATTAAATGGGAAACGAGGGGCACTTGGAAAATCGGTCGTGAAAACATTCTTGTACTTGCCAAGAAAATATGATTGTAACAAGGAAGTCTTGTTTGGTAAGATGAAAGAGACATTGTTGATGGATGCTGCGAATTTCGTGGTGTTGCTTGGTCCTTGGCATGTCTGGTTTTTAGGACAAGGGTTGGTTCCTAAACCGACGGTAAAGAAAAACTTCTTATCGACGGTTTTTGGCACGTTTGCTGGAAAAGTAGAACTGGCCAAACTTCTAAACATTTTTGTGAAATTTGCGGCGTAACTCGTACTGTTGATGGGAGGGAGAGATGGTTTAATAACAGGAGAATTGATATGATTTTGAGTTGATTTATGGTGATACTTGAGAATTCCTGCGACGGTTGTATTATCGATCGTTCCTTGACCGGTGAAGTAAGGTCTAGCCAACATGTAGAAGGTTGCATTTGGAGAAATGGGTTTAGTTTTGACAAGTACGTTGGTAGTTTGGCCTGGACCGAGAAGCACAATGTTGGTTTGGAATGGTTTAACATAGCTAGCGTCAGCTTCAACCACCGTCAAAGTATGATTAGCTATGGTGAAGAAGAGTTCATCATCGAGTGCAGCATTGATAAGTCGTAGTAGATATGTCCTTCCAGGTTTCACTGTCAGCTTGTATGTGTCTAAGCAAACAAAATATGTGCATTGTGTTACAAAACACCTAAATTGTACTTGTCNGTAGTAGATATGTCCTTCCAGGTTTCACTGTCAGCTTGTATGTGTCTAAGCAAACAAAGTATGTGCATTGTGTTACAAAACACCTAAATTTTGTACTTGTCAAAAAAAAGATGATATACCTTTTGCAGAGCAATTATATAATGGGCCTGGAAGCCCATTAAAAGTATGAGCATCGGAAGCATTTGGACCTGCTCCTGTTTGAAGAGCCTGTTGTATCACTGCTTGAGGATCAGCATTGAACCATTCACCTATATATATATATCACAAGTTAAAAAACATCAACTTGTTCAAGTCCTTAGACGATTAGACATATGACTCTTCTTTGGAACTCTTGTGTAAAGTAAAAAGGGGTGAATACCAAAGATTATAGGGATTTGTTTGTAGGGTTTGGGAAAAGGATAAGGTTGGTGGAGTTTAGGGAGAATGATGAGTGGTCCGTACACAGTGGCTCTCATCCATTGAATGTGAGCATGCCACCATAAGGTTCCTCGTTGTCCGATCACCGTGAAGTTGTAAACATAACTTTGTCCTGTTTGAATTGGGCATTGTGTCACATACGAAGGTCCATCGGCCCATCCGGTCCTTAGCTGTCGGATCCCGTGCCTATACATTTGTAATTTTTACATATTCTCGATCAAAACTGATTAGGCAATTGAATAAGAAATTAATATGATTACCATATGTAAAGAGTATATATATATATATATATATAAGCATTGATTTGGTAATTACCAGTGGATGGAAATGTTATTGGATACATGATTAACAACTTTGATCTGTAGATTGTCTCCTTCTCTTGCGGTAACCTTAGGTCCTGGGAATTTTCCATTAACCGTCACGATAGTTTTCGTCTTGCACAATCTTGTGATGTTTTTCAGTTGAATCTACCCGAGGAAATTTGTAATAAATGATTAAATATTGAATTTACACGTAAAAAAAAAANTGTGATGTTTTTCAGTTGAATCTACCCGAGGAAATTTGTAATAAATGATTAAATATTGCATTTACACGTAAAAATAATAATAATAATTAGTCTCAAACTGAAATTGCAATTACATTGAAATGGTAGTGCCGCGTGATTCCAGCAGATGTTGCATCGATGTTGTAACTAATGGCAAAGATAAATGCCACAAGATGATAATGCAAGACCCACGTAGCGGCCATGTATTATAGTATTTTTGTTAATCAAGAAGCAAATAATACTGAAATATGAATTTCTATAATTCTGCTGAATCTCTCAAGTGTTGTATTTTGGAATAGAGGGAGGGAGAGTGTTGTTTTTATATAAGGGACAGAGAGCCAAATGGTAGGGTTAATGTTTGGTAGCAAAATTAGTGAAAGAATAAAAATAGATTTTAGTGTATTCGGATAAGTGAGGAATAAGATGATTTGGTGTTAGACGAACCGAGTGAATTTCAAGTTAACTAATTGTGTGCTTTAACTATGATGATGTTCATAACTCTCGCTACTTACCACTATTTCGTACCAATAAAATGATTTTTTTAAATTAGAACCAAACACATATAATCGAGATATTTTTTTGTTTTTCTTTATTGTCCTTATAGTTAATGATTAACTATTTCATTATTCTTTTGATCATTCATTTTAAAAATGTTTATTTTTTAATTATTATGTGCATAATTATAAAAAGTGAAATCTACATATATAGAGTATTGAGAATGGATGCAGGCACAAGACACTGGAAACACTATTACTCTTTCTACAAATGCTGCTCTTTCTTCACGAGTTCCACAGTCAGTTTGCGAAGTTCTTTGCAGTACCAGTCCTATGGTCTGCTGTTTCGTAGATGCATCGTGGGAATCAAATAGTCAGCTGGCAGGTTTTGCTTGGCATTTGGTAGATCATAATGGTATTCGCTTGATGCAAGGATCCTCAGCTCTTTATCCGATTGGTAGCCCTCTTGAAGCTGAAGGTTATGCGCTTCGTGATGCAGTTCTTCAAGTGAAATGCATGAGTTTTGGAAGAGTCACTTTCTGTGGTGATTGTTCTCAACTCTACCTCCCTCTTAGTTTTTCTTCTCGTGTTCATTATGATAGTCAAGTATCACTTCTTTTGAATCCTTTCTTGCAGGATATTATCAATCTATCTTCCTCTGTAAATTTTAAGTTTTTGCCTATTAGGAGATCTGCTAACTCTGTTGCAGATTTTTTAGCGAAACAAGCTCGTTTGCTTGGTTCAAACTATGTANCAAAATTATTTTTATTAAATTTTTCCCAAAAAAAAATTTTTTAAAGGGTTTAAAAAAAAAAAAAAAAAAAGAGTATTGAGAATATATATATATATATATATATATATATCTTTAACTTAAAAAAGTATTTAATATATAAATAGATCGATTAGTAAATACCAAAAAGTAGTGTTTGTTAAATTAAACATTTGGATAAAACTTTCAGTTGAATTTTTATAAGTTCAAAATGTAATATTTTCACTGTCCCCTGTATTAAAACTCGAATAGATGTATTTTGCTATCTACTTTATTTATTCTAAGTAGCATATTATGTGTAACTAATTAATTACTACAGTTATTAATTAATTAGAGTAAACATTGATATAATAATAATAATAATAATAATAATATTAATAATAATAACAGTAATAAAGAAGTACATGGGACGTTGCTCGTTGGTAGTTTGAAAACATAATAAGTTCCAACAAAAAGAGAGTCTTGAGTGAATCTAAGCTTTAAGGATCTTCACAGTCTCCTACAAGACTCCTTTTCTCTATCTCTATCTCTATCTCTATCTCTATCTCTATCTCTATCTCTATCTCTATCTCTGTTTCTTTGACATTTCACCCAATCATTCATTCCTTTCAAGCAACATAAGACAACGATGGTTGTATATTCAGCTTCACTTGGCCTTGGCCTTAATCTACAGTTTAGATGTCTTATCTCCTTTTTAACTGATATTAAGTTGGTGCATCCGATGTTTAATTATTTCTAGTAAAAAATTAATCAATACATTATGCTTTTTATGTCCTTTCAAAAATATAAAGCCTTTTAGTTTAATTCGGGACTACAATTTTACCCAATTTCTTGTGGGGTAATTAACATTTTTAATTTTATGATATACAAAACTATTACACTTCTTGATATTAAATATTATCATATTATATATAATTATTTTCTATTTATGAGAAAGTAACATATTAAAATAAAAACCATTTTCACATATATTTTTTATGTGCATAATCTTGTTATGATGATATTAATAATATTATCTAGAGGTTAGAAAAATATTATGAATTATATGGTATGACCTTTGTATTTTAATTCTAGGTTTGTTATACAAATATTTAAGTAGTAACAAATAAATCATAACCCATGAATTGACATCCTCTTACATATTAAAGCATATATACTAGAGATCACATGACAAATCCACAATTTTCTTACATTTTTTTAATTATTTGATATCTTAAACTAGTTACCAAACATATTTATATCAAATCATGTTTTATTGATTATTATTCATGTTGTCAAGCAATGTTTATTTTAAAAGTATACTTTAAAACTCACTTCTCTTATATATTAAAAGAGAAATATTGGAGACCACGTATCAATCTCACAAATCTTCTACGTTTTTATTATCTAATATCCTACACCATTTACCAAACAAATTTATTTTTTATTATTTTTTATTTATTACTATTTGTGTTGCCTAACAATAATTATTAAAAATCTTATGAAAATTTTAAAATACTCTTATCCTCTTATATATTAAAAGAAAATATTGGATGTCACATGTCAATCCCACAATTGTTTTTATGTTATTTATTTTATTTATCAAATATCCTAAAGGAGTTATCAAACAAATTTATTTTTAGATTACTATTTGAGTTTCCAAACAACAATTATTAAAAATATTAATAAAAATATATTATGATTTTTTTAAATGAGCTTATCCTCATATACATTAAAAGAGAAATATTGAATGTCACTTTTCGAGTCCACAATTGTCTTACGTTTAAAAGTCAATCAAAGTAATGCCTACAAATTAAATTTTGAAAACCCATCTAATAGGTTGACAAAAACAACAACCTAATAAATACAACAAAATTATTAAACGTTTTTATGATAATAATATTATCAGGGTATATCTCGGGTCTTAATCTAGTATACATTAAAAGAGAAACTTTTGAGGTAACGTATCAAACCCATTTTTTATATTTTTTTGTAAAATTATCTAATATATTAAACTAGTGACCAAACAAATTTATTATTTATTGATTATTATTTGTACTACCAAACTATATAAAATTTTAAAATATACTTTAAAGTCATCTTATATATTTAAAAGAGAAACATTACATGTCACGTGCAAAACCCATAGTATAATTACTAAAGTAAAAATACAAAAATATTTTGTTATACTCAATAATTTTATGAAATAAAAAAGTATTGGTATATATATACATGTGTATGATAAATATGTTTTTTTCTCACTTCTCTGTGTTTATAATGTCGAACCAAATTGGGATGAACTAACTCAATTGATCTTATAGAAGATCGATTATGTCTAAGTTGATGGATGTTTTTTTGTCACCAAAACAATCCTAAGAAAGCAGGTAAAATAGTAATCTAAAACGGTGTCAATTGTAGTAAAGATCAACAAGAACGAGAAAATAATAAAACGATAATAAAACACTAAGCAAATGGTCCATGCAGGCAATTTCAAGTGACTCAGTTCAAACTAGTGATGCTCAATTCTATCATACAGTGTAAATCTTTAGTCTAAGAACTATCTGAATCAAATTAATCCACTCTCGTGGTAGAAACCCTTATCCTAATCATGCATCCACAAAATCTCTTAGCCAAATACATAATCAAGAAGCATTAAAGGTCTAATCTATACAACTACTAAGCAACCCTAACACAATCTCTTAGAAAAACCTCACAAGTTTAACTCAATCAGGAAATCGAACACTTCTCGAACAATTTTCCTAAGATCTAGATTTAGGTAGCTAAGCTTAATCTAGCATTAAACACATTAAACAAGTGAAGACAATGAACAATCTAAGCCCTAAACATCACTAATCATCCCCAAATCACCCTAATCTACCTAACCATTCACTTGGAAACAAACTACTCAATAATCATAGCTAAAACACAATATCTCATGATAGATTTATGTTCAAGCATGATAGAAAACAAGAAATAAGAAAGACTAGACAAAATGAATAATATTAAAAACTTCAATATCCAAAATCTCACAAAAGTGGCAAAGATAACAAAAAGTGAAATGAAACTTATGAGAAAACTAGGTCTAAAACATGTACATAGTCTCTAAAAACTTGGGTAAATCCGGCTAGGTCAACTCTGGAATATTGACTTTTGCTGAACTGGATCGGTCAGTCCATCTGGTTTGGCCAATCCATTTCAAGCTCGATCCATTTTAAACCCACACATTTTATTAAGAAACAATTCTTAATCCAATAAGAAACATGTTTATCAATTGGCGTCGTTGCCATATTGGGTTTAGTGATAGCTATTAGTTCTTTACATTTGCTACAAGTTACTAGTTCTTCATCTCTTCTGTTTCTGGCTTTCAGGTGTATGAACACACGTTCTTGAGGAACTACAAACTTGCTACATTTAGCTACAAATATCAGAGCCTAGAACGCCACAACACTCAGGTTCACATAGAGGCAAAGAGATTAAATAGACTCACCCTTCTCAATATACTGATTTGGGTCAAAAATCCAATCCCCCAGTTGCACCGGTTCGACCTATTCCAACTTGCACAATCGACAACACTAATGAACCGACAGTGCATGGCCCTAGGGCTGGAATCCGAGCACCACCTGTGGATGCAAATAATTTCAGGAAGTTTCTTTAATCAGACCTATGATGAAGGTTCCACGCTCATTGAGAAGCTTTCCCGGAGTGATGCATGCCATGGTGGATATTATAATCGCTCTGTTCACCCAAGTGATAGCAACAAGGATACCGGTTTTAAGGCAAAACTGTAGTCTCTGAATGAGAAAATCGACAGGTTCATCTCTTCTCAACGTGCAACAGTTAGTTTTGTGGGTGAAGCTGAAGAAGGGGTTCAAGAAGAGTATCAGATGGAAGAAGTGTAGTACATGGGCACCCAAGGTTACCGCCAACCCTACAACAACTATCAACCAAACCACAATCTCTCCTACCGCAACACCAATGTTGCCAACCCTCAGGATCAGGTATATCTTGCACAAAAGCAGTACCCCAATCACAACAACTATCAACCATGCCCTCAGTATCAGCACCAAGGAGGTTCTAGACCATCATATTCTTCTGCTCGACCACCAGGTTTCCCACCTAGTCAGGTTCCTCAACAACCTCAAGGTCCTCCTCCACAACCTTTTATTGAGGATCAAATCATTCATATGTTGAAGCAGTTACTAGAGGGACAAACTCGACATGTTGTTGAGTTTGTAAATTTCAAGAAGGAGATACACTCAAAAGTGGATCATGTGTACACCGATCTCAACTCCAATATCAATTTTATGTCTTCTCATATCAAGACGTTGGATAGTCAAGTGGCTCAAGTACCCTATTCTGCATGGTGACAACCCGAATCAATTCTAGGCAAGGTCGAATCATCATCAATTGAGTATATCCATGCCTTATCTACAATTGTTCTCATTGAGGACAATGAGATCCAAAGCAGGGGGAGATAAATGTTTCCAGAAGGATGGGAAACATTGCAAAGGTTTCTAAACCAACCAAAAAGGTTGATGTGTACATCCCAAAGCTTCCTTTTTGGGTCGCCATATTGAGATGTATAGAGAGAAATTCAGAGCAAGCCTAAGGATTTTAGAAGAGCACATACCTGACATTGAAGCAATGTTGGTTGACCCGAAGGTTCACCAAGCTTCAAAAGATGCTGCAAGAAAGAAGCTGGAACAACTTGAAGAATTTAAGAGGGACTTGTTCCCTCAAGATGTCACCACACCAGTCACCCTTACCAAACATGATCCAGCTAAGAAAGCGTACCCAATGAGTTTTACAGTTCCTTGTACCATTTATTATGTGACTTAGGAGCTAGTGTTAATGTGATGTCTCTATCAATTGTTGAGAAACTCGGATTTTCCTGTTTTGTGCCTTGCAGGATGTCACTCATCCTGGCTGAGAGGTCAACCCAAAAACAAGTAGGGATGCTGATGGATTTGCCCATACAATTGAGGAATGTTGAGCTTCCGACGGACTTTGTGGTTCTAGAGATGGATAAAGAACCTACAGGTTAGTTAATCTTCGGGCGACCATTCCTTGCATCTACCGGCGCAAACATCAATGTGAAGAAAGGTTTTATTAGCTTGGATATTGGGGCTAATGGAACACAAATTTATGAATCGAGAAGTCAAGAGGGCAAGGCAAAGGGAGAAGCTCATGTATTTGTCATTCACTATGAGGAGGAAAACAACATGCATGTGAGAAGATTCGAGGTTCCACAACTCAGGGGCAGAGCAAGCAATGGTGAGTCTAGCGGGACAAGAGGAATGCTTAACCAAGAGGATCTCGGGAGCTATCGAATTCCAATTGGATTAATGGATTCAATATGGATCATGCGTGGTGAGATCCAAGTTCCTTTGTCAACATCATGTCTCAGGAGATATGTGACTTCCTAGGATTTGTGATTACCAAAGAATCTCCAATAGATTTATCAAGGAGGGGCAGTCCCAATGTCAAACCAAGTGGTATCGCCTTCAAGGTTGGGATTCACGTTTACAATCATATGGTGGAGAGAGATTTCTACGTCCTTGATTTGCACTTACCACGGGGAGAGTCCATTATCCTTGGATGACCCTTCTTGCATGCCGATGACGGGCATTTGAATTACGAGACCGATGTGTTTGTAAACATGAATCCCAACCTTGAAGGCGATACCACTTGGATCTCCCTGAGCCTATCCCAAAATCTGATAAAGCCATCCCCGTACTCATCTTCAAAACCCTTTGGGGTTTGATAAACCTCAAGACTGGCTAGGAACCAACACGTCGCATCCTGGTGAGCATTGAATTGCCAACCCAACATACTCTCAGTAGCCATCCTCTTCATCATCATCGCGACATCTTCTAGAATACCTAGGTCGCTAAGAGTGGGTGGGTGAGGAAAAAGTGTCCCCACAAATGTAAATTTCTTAAATATCTTGACAAGTGTCAACGTAGATGGGCGTCTTTGCTCTTTCCCTTGCATCCTTTAGGCATTTTTCTCTGGCTTTCATGGCCCGTTCAGTTACCGGAGGTGTAACATTTCCTTTCGTTTTGATAGTCTCTCTAGTAGAAGTTACCCCTCTGCTCCATACCCTCATAGGCTCCTCAGGTTCCGGGGTGGGGGAATGTTCTCGAGCTGAGCGACTATCGCTCTCTCCTTTTTGTTTCTTTGCTTTTCCACTAGTTGTAGCTATTGCTTTTCCCTTGTCTTGTTGAGATGTGTCTTTAGCTCAACCCATAATTGATCTTGCAACATAGGATTGCACACATATTGGTTCAAGTTCGAATTTAAAAACAACATATAAGCACATATACGATTAAAAAGGTTTGAATTCCATCCATTAAGATTGCAATCATATCAACAATGCACATCAAACAACAAGGCAGTCCAATTTTAACATCAATTTCAACCGAATTTTCAAATTAGTTCATCACAAGTCATAAAAATCATCCTAATAAGAATTTTTGAAATTCAACTAATCGGTTGAAATTCAATGTTAGGCGAACAAATGTAGCATAACGACAACCAAATTCATTCCTAGTCCAATTTCAAATTTTCGTCACTTTATACGAATCGTTACAGAAATCTCCAATAATTTCAAACTTTTCGCACGAATCAGTCAAATTAGGACATGCAACCATGGAAACTCATAAGCAATAACTAAACATGGTATTACCAAGCAATTGAAACACTAAACAACCTATATTCAAGCAAGAAATCAAAATTCCACCTAAGTCAATTGTAATTTCGAAAATTGGGAGTTTGAGTGATTTTACCTTGATTTGAAGAGGAAATTCGAGTGGAATCGAATTAGGGATGCGAAAGTATTGAATTTTGGCTTTCGAACGAGGAATACGTTGAAGAAACGAGTGAAAACAAAAATCTTGGGTGATTTTTGAGAGAAAATTGTGAAGGAGAGTTTGAGAAGAATGAGAAAGTTTGAGAAAAATCATTTTAAAACCTGACATAAATCCATTTTATGTACCTTATATCGGTCAGGTTGACCGGTACCATTACCGGTGTTGTGTCCGAATTTTCTCGTTGATGTGGTATCGGTCAGGTTTTGACCGGTAGGCTCACCGGTGTCATGTTTCTGCTCCACCTGCCATTTTGTACCGGTCACTGATGAGTGTGAATTTTACCGATTTTACCCCTCGATTTTCATTCGTTTTTCGTT
>OVAO01002712.1:0-12271 GCA_900406285.1 Biscutella auriculata | reverse complement strand
GACTAATGTGCGACTCTGTATCCATATTTTGTATTACCATTTTAATATTTAAAATTTAATATTAAAATAAATAATTAATTTAAATTTAAAATAAAAAATATTAAAATTTAAAACTTAAAACGTAAAACATAAAAATCCAAATAACATAAGCATTAAAGTTTACAAAAAATGAAATTAAAAATTAAATATTAAAACTAAAGTAATTGTCCGGGGGAGTTTGGAACGTATGACATAATCCCGAAGAAAATTGGTTCGTTGGGTTGATGACAGGTGGAGTCGGCACAAAGGAAGGCATGTTGAGATCCTGAAACTTGACGTAGTTCATAAGCACGACCAAGTGATTATGGGTGCTCTGATTCTCCTGCGTCAAACGAGCGAATTCAGCATTCAAACGAGCTTGCTCATCATCCGAGGAGCAAGCGCAACTGCATTTTGGGCTTCTTGGTCTTCAATCTTCCGTTGAGCCACCACAAGTTGTTCTTGCATCGTCCTGAAAAACCGCAGAACTAGAAGCAACTTCATGTCATCTCTCGGAAAAACACGGATTTCGGAAAAACGCGGATTTCAGGAAAAACGCGGATTTCGAAAAAAGGAGATTTGGGAAAAAACACGGATTTTGGAAAAAATGTGGATTTCGGTAAAAATGCGGATTTCCAAAAAAAGCGGATTTCCGAAAAAAGCATATTTCGGGAAAACACGGATTTCCGGAAAAATGCAGATTTTTGAAAAATGCGGATTTCCGGAAAACGCGGATTTCCGGAAAAACGCGGATTTCCGAAAAAACTCGGATTTCCAGAAAATGCGGATTTTTGAAAAAACGTAAAAATCTCGGTTTCAAGAAAAAACATAAAATCTCGGGTTTTTTCGATAAAAACGCGAAATCTCTGGTTTTTATGAAACACACGAAATCCCGGTGTTTAAAGTAAAACGAGGAATCTGCATTTTTCAATAAATCTGGTATTTTGCATTTTTCGGAAATCCCCGTTTTTCCTGAAAACCCATGATTTAGCATTTTTCCCGAAGAACTCGGATTCAGCGTTTTTCCCGAAATCCATGTTTTTCAGAAATCCGTGTTTTCCCCAAAATCCGCATTAATCCAGAAATCCAAATTTTTTCGGAAATTCGCGTTTTTCGGAAATCAGTGTTTTCCCGAAATCCGCGTTTTTCTTGAAATCCGCATTTTTTCTGGATTTCACGTTTTTCCAGGATTTCACGTTTTTTGGAAATCAGCGTTTTTTCGAAATCCGCGTTTTTTCCGAAATCCGTGTTTTTCTGGAAATCAGAGTTTTTTATGAAAATCCACGTTTTTCCGGAAATCCGAGTTTTCCAGAAATTCGCGTTTTTTTGGAAACCCGCATTTTCTGAAATCGGTGTTTTTACAAAAATATGTGTTTTTTCCCAAAATCTGCGTTTTTCCCGAAATCCACGTTTTTCCGGAAATCCGGGTTTTTTACTAAATCCGAGATTCAACATTTTCCCGAAAAAACCGGAATTCAACATTTTTCCCTAAAATCGGGATTCCTCGTTTTTCCGAAAAACATGATTTTGTGTAAAAAAATTATTCCAAAAAATTTGAGATGTTGAGATGATGCATCCAAACTCTATATTTGTAGCATCTCAAATATCTAGATCTGGATGTAAATAAAAAAAGAACAACATTTGAACATTTACATCTAGATGCAGCATCTCGATGAGGAAAAAAACAGCCTCTTACACTGGTTTTTTTGGATGAAGGCATGAGTGACACATGAATTATCTTTTTTTTAATGTATCAATCATAAGTTTTGTAATGTTACGTTTTGAATGTCTAATTTGTATGATGTATTTGAATTTTTCTTATGAACATTGGAGTTAATTTAAAATTTTGATATAAAAATATTTGTAATTGTTTAATTTTTTTTAATATAAACATACTAATTTTAACAATAAAATAAACATAAAAATTTTCAATCTTTTGCTATTTAGTCATGAATTAGTCAGAATTGTGGTTACGTAGCCACGATAAAAAGCTATAAATATTTTCCTGATAATCTAAACCACAAAAAAAATTGTGGTATCTCATAACTAATCTACCATAAATATTTTTGTGGATTTTTTTGTGGCAAATTAGTCATGAAAAGCCATGAATTCGAGTTAACCATCAATCTATACGCAAAAAGTGTTTTGTGGCTAATATAAGAGTGTCTAACTACGAAAGTTGGTCTACAACCATGAATATTTTTTTGGTGGATATGCCACCTTTTTTAGTAATTCATATATAAGTGTTTATTCGTGCTAATTGGAATGACACATGGTAATGGTATATTATGTAAAATGATTAAAAATAATCTAGACATTATTATGTTTTATGTAATTTTATACCAAATAGATGATATTAGATTGAGGCCTAAAATCTATAATCATATAAATAACAAAAGAATTTTGGTTTGGTTCACATACTTTTATAGTAAGAATCATAACTATAAAAGAATTAATATATCTATGGATTCGGTTTAATCCATTATCTTTAGTTTGGTTCGATTTAGGAACTATTATTGAACTTCGTTCTTATATTTCAGATAATTTTTTCAAGAACCAAACCAAAAACGAACCAGATCCATGTTCTTCTGAATTAATTTTGGGAGTTTTAACATATATTTGGTTATCTTGGCTGATGTTCCTCTTAACAATAAGAACTGATCCTATCTGCATCCATAGATATATTAGTTTTTAACGGTTCTAAATTATAATGTCAAACATCTATAGAACCGAGAAGTAAATGAATCAAACCGAGTCAAATCAATTTTCTTTCAGTTATTATGTTGTTATAGATTTTAGATATATAGAGAACTGACATAAAGAGAGAACTGATCCGAAACCAAATCTAAAACATAAACAACATTTTTATGGAGTTTTTAATGAAATAAACCCTCAAACTTGTATGTAAACAAATCTTGTATTCGTGTTTTTTAGTAAGATATAGAAAGTTTAAAGACACATTTTATTTTCAAACAAACTTTGACACAAGTCTGGAGACATTCTCGTCTCTTGCGATGAAAGAGAATTTGAGAAAATACGAACGAAAGTGGAAACGACAGACCACATGGGACCTATGTAGTCGATGTATTATGAGTAAGTTTTCAGCATACGTGAGAACATAAATCACATAATGTTGCATTCAATTGGACCAAGTTTGGGCAATGGAGACAGGTATTGGTCCTGCAATTTTTACAAATAGTACTTCGTTAGCGAGAGCATGAAGATACATAGAACATGATAGACTCTTTGTGTATATATATGACTAAGTAAGATGAGAATCACCGCTTCACTAATAAATAAATTAGTTGCCAGTTCAATACTTTCATATACATAAAAAGTTTCAAAACGTCAGGGTAATATCAAACATTAAAAGAATGAAATACTGGAATGGTTTCTCGTACAGATATCTAAATAGGTATAAAATTAATTGGTTTAAATAAAATAGGTATTTGCTATTAGAAAACCTAATTTATATCCATTTAACTAACTAAATACTATGTGGAACTATTTTATCATTTATTTATTAAATTTATTTTTACAGATTAATAAATAGAGATTCTATAAAATCTACTTATCTTTTAAAAATAAAATCATTAAATTTCCACTTGTTTTCATAGGTTCTTCCATAGACTTTATATGCATAGTCAAATGTCGAATAATTTTTTTTATATAAAATACACGGAATCACATTTTTCGAGAAATGTAAAACCACAATTTTCTTAAAGAAAATCAATGTCTATATTTCTATTCCCAAAAAAATCAGTTTTTTTCCCAAAAACACAGCCATACTTTTTCTAAAAACACCCATTCACGTTTTTTTCTAAAAAATATAGAAACATATATATTTTTAAAACTAAGAATCACATTTTTCTAAAAATACAATTCATGTTTTCATGAAAATACTTAATCATTTTTTTATGAAAATGCAGAATCGTACTTTTAAAAAAACGAGGAATTATGTTTTTCCCAAAAAAACAATGAATCAAACTTTCCAAAAAACGAACAATAATGTTTTTCTGACATAGGCAACATTACATTTTTGTGTGAAAAATGCGGAATTCCGTTTTTCGACAAATGCGGAATCACGTTTTTTGATAAATACGGAATCAAGTTTCCGAAAAAAATGGAATTATGTTTTCCCGAAAAAACTTCAAATTACGTTTTCTCAAGAATGAGATATTACATTTTTTCAAAAAAACAAAATCATATTTTTTCTAAAAACACGAAATTATATTTTTCCTAAAAAAAAGAATCATGTTTTTAAAAAATCTCGTTTTTTCAAAAAAAAATAAAAACTCACTTTTTTCTAATAAACATGGACCCGTGTTTTTTCTTAATAACACAAAATTGTGTTGGATCAAAAACATAAAATTGTGTGTTTTGAACTAAATTGCATGTTTGATCAAAAACATAAAATTGTGTTTTTGAACTAAATTGCATGTTTTCTCAAAAAATCATATATCATATTCTATAAATCCCGTATCACATTTTGAGAAATTCTATTTTCCGCAAATTTTACTGGTATATAACAACATTTAATCATTTTTAATGTTTGAACCTTAATTTTTTTATAAATTAATCATGTCAGTTACTGAAATTATTAGGTAATTTCTAAAGAAACCTAAATTAATTAATATAGATTAATAAAAATATATTGTTAAAAATCACAATGAGTTTAATTGAGATTAAATGGGTAAGAAATATGAAATGAGTCTGAATAGGTGATTCTAATAGACCCCAATAGTTAAATAGATTTGAGTTATCTCCTCAAAAGCCCCTATATCTCATTCTCCAATCTCTATAGGACACGTTTTTTGTTTTAATTTTATAGGTCATAAAAAACTGAAAATGTCAATATTTTTTATTTAATTTAAATTATTTTATAAAATTATTTTAAAAATCGAAAAACTGTTTTAAAATTGTTCCACAAAAATCATCAAAATACGATTAAAAACAATTTTTTAAAATATTTTTTTTCAAATTTTTAAGGGTATAGAAGTTAAATATTAGCCCATGGGTTCGCTAATCCATAGAAGAGGGTATAGGGTTTAGTTTTGATGAGTTAAGAGAATTTTGTTTTGGAATTTGAGTTTTAATCAAAAAAATTAATTAGAAAGGGCATAAGAATATGACTCAATAGATTTTAATGAGTATGTAGTTTAAATAAGATGCTCCAAAAGGAGGCGGTCTAAATAGGGTGGTCAAGCTCATATTAACGTCTCATAAGTCAATACCAAAATGATTTTTCGAAAATAATACAATAAAATAAAAGATTGAAATTTATCAAATTATCATCATATTGAGTGCATATTAAAAATCACATATACCCGGTAAAGTTTGCCAGTATAAGGTTTTCCACCAGTTTGCCTTTTAACATCTGCGATATGGGCCAAAAGCTGCTTAAGTTGCGCAACCTTCTTATCTTTATCCTCAGTCTTGTTATCAAATAGAACCTTTCGTCCACCACAGAGTCTGAGAATATTCTGAAATTTCATAACTAAAACAACTAAGTTCTTTTTCTAAGCGAGAGAAAAGAGAGGAGAAGTGAAGATCGTAGTTAAAGCAAAACCGACCCTCAGAAATATTGGGCAACTTTGCCTCAAAAATTCGTCCAACGTTAGCCCTTTCTCTTCTAACTCGTCACCAGCAGTGAACACGAGAATGGAATAATCAAGGATTTTGCTCCCGAACATGTGTTGTATGGCATTAAGTGCCAATTCTTCTTCATGTGTAATTTGTTTCCTAACCGATAAAACGAACAACACAGCATGTATTCCTTCTTCAGCCATGTCTAAGCATTTGATGACTTGCTTACTAAGAAAGTCGGTTGACGCAGCCAAGTCGACCAAACCTATATTCGTAAAGTCCCTTAATTGATCAACATAAATCGATAATGAAATTTAATATGGAAATATTACAGATATGATAATATAAAAATTTGGTAAGAGCTATGCTAATATCTTAATTTAGTAATATTATATTTATTTTTTCATATATTATTTATATTTTTGTATGTTAAAACAATTATATTATATTTATATATATTTGGAGGGGAAAAATATCGTTTTAATCTCGAATTACAAATTTTTAGCCAAGAAAACTTGAATTTTCAACTAAGCCAAATAAATCCCAAATTTTTAAACTAGTGTCATTTAAATATCAAACATTCGATGACTAAGCCATTTTAGATGCAATAAGTCAACCATCAAACGGACGTTAGTCATTTTTAACGGTTAACTTTTGTTGAGTCTAAAAACGACTTAGTCAACAAAAGTTCGATATTTAAATGACACTAGTTTAAAAATTTGGAATTTATTTAGCTTATCTAAAGTTATAAGTTTTTTAAAATAAATTTGAAAATTTAATTTTTCAATATTTAGTATTGTCTTACAATGTTAAGTTAATATGCATTCAATCTCTAGATATTATTTTAAAATATTAAAAATGAATCATAATTATTTATGTTTAAGTTGTAAATGTAGTTACACATATTGTGAGCATTTGTAATTATATTTTTACGAGAATTTGATAAGAATTCTTCTTATACACATTTGTAGTATTGTTCTCATCAGTTTATGACAGAGTATATATAATTGAAGGACGGAATATGACTAAATTTATACGTAATTGTCTATAAAGGCTGGCTAAAGGAAACCAATATATAGGACAAAACCTGAAGTAGTTGGTACATACCAGGAGTGTCAATGACATTGATTATTGGACCATCTTGTATCGCACATCTATACATCTCACATCTCATGTTAAAACCTCCAGACTGGTATTTGGAATTGAACATTTTGTGACCGAGGATAGTGTTCCCGGTTGCGCTTTTTCCATTGCCAGTACGACCTACTAGAACTATGTTTGTGATAGGCTCAGATGCAGAGGGTATCTTCTGATCAGCCATTTTCCTATAACCAACAATCCTTTCCTAGATTCCTGCACGCACTCTTAAAGAAAACTCACGAGTTTGCTTATCCTTTTTAGGGAGAAAAGAAGAATGAATGGACATATTAATCGACCGGAATAATTCAAAATTAAATAGATGATCGCCTTCCACACAAACACACATTATTTGTTTATTTTTGTTAAAACAACTATTGGTTTTTGTTTATGTGCCATTTGCGTTTGTTTATTATCTGTTCGGCGCAAGTGTGATTAATTTTTTAGCTTTCTCAAAATGGTGAACGAATCCAACAAGAGACTTTTAGGAGTGAGACGACTTTTGGGAATTGACTTTTCTAGTTCTAAGCTCGTTCAGCCTTATCTATTTGTTAACGAACAAATCTCTATCTCCTCACTTGAGATGTCTCCTCTTTTCTTATTATATATATACTTTGAGATAATCACTATGTACACGTGGATTTTCATTTTATAATTTTTTATTAAAATTATTGTTATGAAATACTTTTAAACAATTTAAAATTTGATTATCAATATCTAATCATATGTTATTTTATAAATATTATATTTATGATCATAATAAACTTATATATTAATTTTAAATATTTTTTCTTCAGTTTCACATTAATTATCAAAATTTAAATATTAAAACAATTGTAACTTTCATTTTGATTTTGAGTATTTATTTTCACAAATTTTTTATATTATATATTGTATTTTCATTTTATTTCTCTCTATTTTTTTTGTTATTATTCTTTCTATATTTTATCCTTTATTATCTACTTAACGCATTTTAATATTTCTTTTGTATATTATGTATTTTTAATTTTACTTTTTTCTTGGATTATGAATGATAACTAATGCATTTTTATTTTAGCACACACCTAAATTTTATAATTTATATTGAGATTGATTTTATCCATATTAGTTTAAAATATTAACTAACACACTTTCAAGAAGCACACAAAATATTTAGAGAAGTTTTATACTATTTATTATTTATGATTCCTTCAAATTAAATTGTAACTTCAATTGTATATACAAAATTAAATTTCAATTTTACCTAAATATTTTTAAACATTTAAAATGCTTGTTAATTATATTTAATATAATTATTTTGTTGAATACATGTTAATTTAATTTATTTGTAAACGATGATGTGTCTAATCATATTTTTATCCAAATTTTGATTTTAGGTGGTCTTTATCGATGACCATTCTCGCTACATGTGGACGCTTCTACTCGAAGAAAAGGGAGAGGCTTTCGAAAAGTTCAAAAGATTCAAGTCACTCATCGAACAAGAAACGGGAGCAACCATTCAAACATTCAGAACTGATAGGGGGAGAGTTTACTTCTATTGAGTTCATGAGTTTTTGCGTGAAAGCCGGAATCAAGAGACATCTAACCGCACCTTACTCACCACAACAAAATGGCGTAGTAGAACGAAGAAATAGAACTCTCTTGGAGATAACTAGAAGCACGATGAAGCACATGAAAGTTCCTAATTATTTATGGGGAGAAGCAGTGAGACATGCTACGTATATCCTAAATCGAGTATCAACACGAACACTAGTAGACAAAACTCCATATGAAGCGTTAAGAGGCAAGAAACCGAATGTAGAGCACATTCGAGTTTTTGGATGCGTCGGATATACCAAGGCGGATAATATACATCTCAAGAAGTTATATGACAGATCACGCACTCTAGTACACCTCGGAACCGAACCAGGATCCAAGGCATACCGGTTGTTTGACACGAAAAACCGAAAAATAGTAGTAAGCCGAGACGTATACTTCGGCGAAGATAGAGGCTGGAAGTAGAGCTCGAATGAAGAATAAACAACCGCTGAGATTAGAGGATTTACGTTAGGATATAATGCATTTGGAAATCACGGTCTAGGAGAAACCAAAAGTTTTGAAACAAATCGAGAAACCGAGAGCGAGATCACGCACGAAAAGAATGTCGAGACCGAACTTGAAGACAAACACGAGATCATACACGAAGACAGCGAGCGTGATCAATCTCAACCATTAAGAAGATCCACAAGAGAGCATTCAAAGCCCAAGTATCTTGAAGATTATGTGTTACTTGCCGAACACGAAGGAACCCAACTTCTTTTATCGCTAAACGACGAGCCTTGGAACTATGGTGAAGCAAAAGAGTTAAAGGTATGGAGAGATGCATGCGAAGATGAACTCCAATCCATAGAGAAAAACAAGACGTGGACCTTGGTAGATTTGCCCGGAAATGTAAAACCTATTGGACTAAAGTGGGTCTTCAAGATAAAGAGAAAGTCGGATGATAGCATAAGTAAGTACAAAGCTCGATTAGTGGCGAAGTGTAACTTGGCGCATGCTCCAATGGACTCCGGGTTGAAGTTGTCCAAGGCGCCGGAGGAGAAAAACGTGGATGAAAGGGAGTATAGGCGGAGAATAGGATGTCTCTGGTACCTTATTCATACTCGATCGGACCTCTCGTTTAGTGTAGGAATGTTGAGCCGGTATATGCAAGCTCCAAAGGAACCACATGGTGCCGCGTTGAAGCACATCTTGCGCTACTTAAAAGGAACCACACAAGCTATGGTTTGGTGTTTCGATCTAGGAAAGAAACGGGTCTTGTAGGCTATAGTGACAGCAGTCACAACGTTGACATAGATGACGGGAAAATTACTACGAGACACGTGTTTTATCTTAATGAGTGCCCAATCACTTGGAGTTCTCAAAAGCAAGAAACTGTGGCCTTATCTTCATGTGAAGCGGAGTTTATGGCAGCCACCGAAGCTGCGAAACAAGCAATTTGGTTGCAAGAACTCTTTGGAGAGATCACGGGTAAAGAATGCCAGAAGGTGACCATTAAAGTCGACAATAAGTCAGCAATAGCTCTTACGAAGAATCTCGTGTTTCATGGAAGAAGCAAACACATTAACACTCGATATCACTTCATTCGAGAGTGCATTGAAAACGGGCAAGTAATAGTGGAACATGTTCCCGGAAGTGAGCAAAGGGCGGACATATTGATTAAAGCGTTAGGAAGACTAAAGTTCAAAGAGATGCGGGAATTTATTGGAGTTCAAGATGTGAAGAACATGGAATTCAAACTTAAGGGGGAGAATGTTGACTTGGAAGACAAGTCACATTATTTAAGTTTCAATTAAGAGATAAGTGTGTATATTAGATTTAGGTTGTTAGCTAAATCTAGGGAGATTAGGATAATGAAAAGTGTTTCCTATTCCTATTAGGATTAATAGATGATTAAGTCCTATATAATGAGAGCTATCAAGATATGATAGTCTCATGAATTTTAGGAGATTAATAAAGCAAGTGGTTTTATTAAAGAGATATTCTAAGACATATATAATCGATTCAATAGTGATGTTAGGGAACACACAACAAAGGCTGTCACTGCAAGATTCAGGATGTCTTAAGAAGTATTGTGAGTGCTTTCAGGCAACCATTCTTTGTTCTGAGAACTGCAAATGCTTGGATTGCAGAAACTTCGAAGGAAGTCAAGAGAGACAATTACTCTTGTCGAGCAAATCCCACAATGTAGCTTATCTCCAACACGCAAATGCTACCATATCTGGAGCTGTAGGTTCCTCTTAAAGAGAAAGAAAGCCCATGAGATGCTCTTCACACAAGCAACCAATGATTCACCTACTCATAGGTGAAGTGTCTGATTTGTTCACAAAGCTAAAATCTTATCACAAAAATTGCAGGAACTGAGATATAAATATTGTTTTCTTTTGAAGGTTTCTTTTGGCAGACGTAATTCAAGCACAGGATGTGCACTTTGTTCTGTTCTAGTTGCAGTAGGTGGGGAAGCAGCCAAGGCATTAACAGAAAAACGATTAGAAGATCAGACAGAAACTTTCTTAGCTTCTTCTGAGCAAGATCAAACACAAGGCAATGATAAAGTTGCCGAGGTTGAGAAAGCTGTGAGTGGAACTGGTCCAGAGGATTCCAATTCAGACGGCTCTAAAGGAAAGGTACTATCTCCAGAAACTTTGGCATTGATGTGTGACGAACAGGACACTATGTTGATGGTTACTGCAACTTCACCTCATTGTTCGGTGGAGCCCTCATCACAGCTACTAAATGGGCAAGACCAGGTTTACGCAGAGCAGGAGAAAGTAGTATTAACCAAGCTACGTGACTAGCTTAACCGAATAATCTCCTATGGAGAGTTAAAAGGTTACATTTCTTGTTTCATCAAGAAAAATGGAGCATGTCCAGACATAAGATTCAAGTTCTGAAAGCAAGTTGTTATCGGTTTGTTGCAGAATCAAATCGTGCTTTGTCAAGAATGGATCTGGACTCACCTGTACACACCGCTGTCAAAATCGAGCCAGTGGTTCAACAAGGTCCAGTCGTAAATGGAGTTTCACAAACACACAGAACAACAATACCAACAACAGCACTAAGCACATCCTCACACACTCATCTTCTTAACAACCCACACTTTTATCTGAGAAGAAAGACCTCTGAATCAGTATATACAACTATAGGACAAAATAACTTTACAGAGAGCAACTTAGCAGCTGAGTCGTCTTCACCATGCCTAGATTACAAGGTGAGGCCACCAACACTCCTTACATNCTATGTTGATGGTTACTGCAACTTCACCTCATTGTTCGGTGGAGCCCTCATCACAGCCACCAACACTCCTTATGAATCCTCTTAACNACTCCTTACATATTCACACAATTTTCTCCTTCCTTTTCTTTTGTTCTTTCCTCCAAAATCTTTTCTTTGATTCGGTGATTCTTAGTTGAGCTGTTTCATTATGAATTTTGTCCTTATTTGTGTATATTTCTACTTACCATTGGCAATTACTGTGAAACATACATTGCTTTTGTTTGATTCTGATATAAGTTTTGAAGAATAAACAAACCAAATCAAATTTTGGTTTCTTTCTGAAGAATTTTTGCCAATTCTTGTAACAAAAGATTTATATCTAAGAAGATAGAGTGGAACAGAGGGAGACCTACCTTACATTATACACTTTTGTAAACACAATGGACTACTAAAACAACAATGAAGATTCAGAGACACACAAAAACAGAAAATCTTCTGCATGAAGCTATAAGCTTGTAGCTATGTCGATTGAGGCCGAAGGTTTGTCTAGTGTTGATAGAATCTGCGGCATTGACATTCCACCTGAGACAACAATCTCTGCAAAAAATGAAGAATGGATATATATCAATTTAGAAAGCTTTCCACAAATAAACTTAAATGCTATACACCAAAACATTGTCTCGGTGATCGCACCTATTCCTTCCCGGACAGAGAGGTTTGGTCTGATAACGTCATTACTGTTGACAAGAAGTATATCTCCGATGTAAAGGTGGTT
>OVAO01002711.1:0-12272 GCA_900406285.1 Biscutella auriculata | reverse complement strand
TAATTTACATAATGTTATTCTAAAACATATTTAATTCTAAAAATATATTTAATTTTTGTTTTATTCTAAAAACAAATAAAAGATAAATTGAATTAAAACATATTTAATTCAATTTTTAATTATAAACATGTAATTAAATTTTTAAATATATATATATTATAAATTATAAAAGTGTAATATAAATATTAATAAAGGTTAAACGGGCCTCACGGGCTAAACGGGCAATGTCTAAACGGGCTTTACTTTAACGGACATGGCTTAAACGGGCTTAAAAATAAACGGGCTTGAACAAACAGGGCTTAAACGGGTATGATCTAAATGGGCAGGACTTAAACGGGTCTGGGCCGCCCATTTAGACATCTCTAATCTAAACCTCCTGCCAAGTCAACATCACATAACCCTACCAAGTCTTTATTTGTATATTTGGAATAAAACAACCCCAGTTTTTTCGTTCTTTTGACATACTTGATGATCCTTTTACAACAAGTAGATGAGATTGTTTGGGGTTTGCCTGATATCGAGAACATATCCCTACATTCAGACATGGATTGGGCCAGCTTGTTGTTAAATACGACAGACTCCCGATTATGTTTCTGTATAGTTTCTCATCCACCGCTTCTCCTGACTCATCCTTTGTCAGTTTGGTTTTTGTACTCATCGGGGTTCTTGCTTTCTTATTTGAGTCTAGTCCCATCCTTTGACTAAGTTTTTAGCATATGTACTTTGGGACACATATATGCCCTCAGTAGTTTGTATAATCTGAAAACCCATAAAGTATTTTAATTCTCCTACCATGCTCATCTCAAACTTTTAGGTCATATTCTGCACAGACTCTTGAACCAAATTCTGATCCATACTTCCGAATATAATGTCATCCATATAAATTTGTACCACCATGATGACACCATTGTGATGTAGGATGAATAAGGTCTTATCCATGCTTCCTCGTTGATATCCTTGTTCCAGTAGAAACTTAGTCAACCGTTCATACCATGCTCGCGGAGCTTCAGACCATATAACACTTTCTTTAGTTTGTAGACACGATCCTATTTATGTGGTTCTTCAGAACCCTTTAGATTGTTCTACGTACATTTCTTCCTGCGACACACCGTTCAAAAACACACTCTTGACATCTATTTGATACAATTTGAAGTGAAATAAGCAGGTTATCCCTAATAGAAATCGAATGGCTTCGAGTCGTGAAACATGAGTGAAGGTTTCATCAAAATCTATGCTTTCGACTTGTGAATAGCCCTGGGCAACCAACCAAGTTTTATTTCTTACAATACCACCAACTTTTATACACTTTTTCTTGAAAATACACTTGGTTCCCAAGACTTTTGTTTCTACAAGTCTTGGAAACAGTTCTCATACATCATGTCGAACGGATTGTTCTAACTCCTCTTACATAGCAATAACCCGGAATTCATCTTCAATGGCATTTGTGTAATCTATTGGTTCTATTTCCGATACAAAACAAGCAAATCTCACCATATCTTAAAAGTTAATCTCAAGTCCTCGTGTATTAATGTGTGTATTTTTGTGTCGTTTTAACCCATTGTTTATGATCTTTTTTTTGTAGGTAGGATTGCATATTGTGCATCTCATTGGAGATGACTTTTGAACATATTGGAACATTTTTTATCAAAAGGATCAAGGATGACCAACATCGATCATGTGCATCAGCCAAAGGAGTTCGTTGCAAGAAGAAGAAATTAAGACCAACAGTATCGACCAAGAGCATCGGTTACCAACATCGAGTAGAGGTGACCAATGCAACTCAAGGACCAGAAGCACTCAACAAGATCAGTCACCTGCATCGACCAGGGGTGACCGATCCTATCTTGGAGCTTGCTAATCATCCATGTAGCCAAGAGATTGTGTGAATGCATGTTTAGAATAGGGATTCTGCCACGAGAATAGATTAATCTAAACTTGGACCTTTTAGATTGAGGAATAACCTTGGATTATTAGAAATGAGCACAACGTTCCTGAACTTAATCACTGAATCGTTTATTGGTCCATTCACTTAGAAGTCCTTTATTGTTCTAAGTTTTTATCTGCTTCGTTTGTTTCTCCCTACTGCAATCAACTTTTTGTTTTTATTTTAATTGTTTTCTCCTAGGATTGTTAGTGACAATTTCAGTTTTGAATTTACCTAGAATAGTTGAACTATTCATAGGCTAATTGAGCTAGTTACACCCCGATTTGGTTCAATATTCACAAGCCTCATCCAAAGCAACCAATCTTTACTCCATTCTTCTAGTCAATAGGAGTGGTCGAGGTAAAGATTCCTCTTATTAAATTGGCGTCGTTGCCGATTCGAGATTTTCAGATAGCAACTAGTTCTTTGTATTTAGCTGAGATTAAGTTTTGATTTACCGCGTTTACTAAATTCTTTGCTCTATGCCTGCTGATTACAGGTCCCTTATCAGGTACATCTTGGCGAACGAGCAAGATGCAAGAGGAGCAACTAATGGCCCCCAACCATCACCTCACACTATTGGAACTGAGGATGAAACCACTCCGCATGAGATGCGCACGGGAATCATCGCCCTACCAATAGAAACACCAGATTTATCAGGTAAGAATTCATTACAATGGTAGAAGACATGAAATTTGATGGTTTTCCAATAGAAGATCCATTGACACACCTGGATAGATTTTACTTGCTTTGTAATACTGTCTAACTCAACAGAGTAAGCGAGGACACTCTAAAACTACACCTTTTCCCATTTTCTTTGTAATAACATGTTTTCTTTACCCCACACACTCTTATTCTCTAAGAAGAGTGAGGTAAAGATTGCTGAGGTTGAATGATTTTGGATGCTTTGGGAGCAAGGAGGGGTCTTAGCCTCTATGTTAGCCTTAGCCTTCTCGTGCAATGCTTGTGCTTGCTCGACCTTCTTTTTACCACTTACACTTATGCTTTCACTCAAGGGTAGAGGAATTAGATCAAATGGAGTAAGAGAAATATAACCATAAACACGTTTAAATGGCAATACTTAATAGTATAATGTTTGTTAAGTTATATGCAAATTCAGCATGAGGCAAACATTCTTCCCAAGTTTTCAAGTTGATACGAGTGCCTTGCCTATATAAGGAAACCAATCAAATAGGAGCCAACCTTGAAGCTCCCATTAGACCAGTGACTCGTGCAAAAGTTAGGAGGTTGTCTAAAACCATCATGAAGGTCCTAGAGGAGCTTAAAACTTATTGCCATCACTTGGAGACGGAGGAAGACCCGATTGTACACCACTTCCTCATAACTTCTCCAAGTAGCTAAGCCGGTCCTTGAGGTCTTGAGGGGTACTCTTCCTACCAATGAGGTTTTTCCCACTAGGTTTAGTTATTGGAGGTTTGACGAGGCCCATTGCACTAGACCTCACCTAAGGTCGCAGCCAAAGCGCATCTTTGAAGCGAACCGTACACATGACCGTTGAAGCGCGTATTTGGTCTTATCTCTTTATGCGTAGCGTTTTGATTCCTTCTTTCCCTTATAGGGTCTTTTTATTTCGCAAGTAATACTATTTAAAGGCATGTAGCCGTTTATGAGAAACCAACTTTCAACCTTTAAAATCAAAGATGAGATCTTTTTCTCTTTTGGAAGTTCAAATATAAGAGTGTGTCATATCTCTTAAAGTTCTTAGGTTTAGTGTGTCATATCCAAATCTCCATCTTTTTCCCTTTGTTTCCCGTTTTATCAAGTCATCGACAGTCTCTCGAGTATCCGGCGGTGGAGCCAAGTCCTTGAGTGTTTCCCTCGACCAGATCTCGTGCCTTTGACATTGCCTCGATAGATCTCCCTTATCTCTCATAAGAATAAGATTCACTGAAGGGTTTTGCATTTGGAGACTAAACAAGCGAGAATCTCAAATCAGCCTTTTCTCGTACGGCCGGCGAGGCCGTACCTTGCGTACTCCGACGACCCCATCGACAATCTCCAAACAGATCTAGCCCTTTCTTCCATCTCCCTCGATTGATCCTCCTCTTTGGTTCTTAGAACGAACATCACCGAAAGGCGTCAACTTTGGAGCTGTTCTAGTTGAAGGAATCTATTCCATTCCTCTCGTATGACCGGCGTAGTCGTACATGGCCTTACCCGACGACCTCAAAATCTTTCCTCCAACCCAAACTCCTTAGCACTTACTTCTCTCTCGTTCGAAATTCTTATTTAAGAGATATATTAAGTTTGGTCATGTTTGATCACAAGGTTTGAGAGATTGGCGTCCAAGGCCGCCCTTAGCCGACGACCTTAAGCCATTACCCTTGTAGGACTCTCAATCCTAAAACTCAGTGGAGTGTTCTTTCCCCTTCTCAAAGTTTTCAGCTTTCCATGTTTTAAAGCATTTTAAGTTTTAAATCAAAAAGAAAATCCAAAAAGATTTGTGCTTACGTTTGTTAGTGTTCTGTTCTCATTGAATCTGGTTTTGCTTAAGGTTGTTTGTCCATTTTTCTGATTCGTAGCTATAAAAACGTTATCGACCTTCTTTGATTAGATTAGATTTGAGTTTCGGGATTCCAAGATCCAAACTTTTAGCAAACCATTTTTAGGATTTCTTGTGTTTGAAGTTTCATCCTGTTGGAAAGACGCCAGCTTTCTTGGTCGACAAGTTCTTCCTAGAGGGGTTTCGTTTTCTTTGTGCTTAACTCGGGTTCTTTTGGCTATCTTGCTTAAGGAACTGTTGCTAAACATCAATGGCGACCAAGGACTGATCTTGGCGTGCTTTTTTGTTTGTTTGTGCAAGGTAGTTCAAAGACTAAGTGTCACTTTTGCTTTTCAGGACAGCTGGTCGCGCGTGTGTCTCTTTCTCCGCAAAAAGCAAAAACCCGGGACCACAACGTACACTGGTCCTTACCCAGCCGTTATCTAATCATTATTCACGGGAAAAGACAAGAGAGACAACCGTTGCTTTCAAAAGGTGAAGGAATTAAAGTAGGAAATGCGACAAGAGAGACTTGAGACAAAGCTCACATAGTCGCTTCTTGTGGTCCTCAACTTTTTATCCTTGTGTGGCCGTTGTGCGCCACGTCCTTGACTTGTCCTCCACGGCTCCTCACTAATACCACAATCGTGCCTCCTAAGGCACCCTTACAAGACATGTCTCCCATTGCTAAATCCTACAACAAGACCAATGACGCCTCTTAATGTCCCACCCGAGAACTTAGCCAATGCTCTGACTAATGCGCTTCCCCCTGATCCTACAGCCGCTCTCATGAGATTGTTGAATGAACGGTTTGATGAACTAAGAAGAGAGCTCCAACCTCCTCCTCCAGCCCAAGCTATACCGGTTCAAGCTGCTCCCCAACCTCTTCAACGGCCAAGACCTATAGAGCCGTATCCGGATAATGAAGAGGATCACTTTTCGCAACGAATGAGGCCTTGGAGACAACCAAGATGACCTCACCAGAGGCATCAACCTGACTAGGATCAAGAGAGAAGGAGATTTGAGGCTGAGGATAATTATGAACCTCAAGATGTTGGAACAGAGCGTAGGCCGAGACAAGCTTACCCAAGAGACTATAGACCAGGAAAAGCTTATCCGAGGTATCAAGATGAAGATGACAACCTCTCTAACCATACTAGTCAAGCTTCTCAAATGCCCTATCACCGTGAACAAAGACAAGAAAGGATTGAAGGGTTTAAGATCAAGATCCCTCTTTTCCATGGCAAGAGCGATCCAGATGCTTACCTAGAGTGGGAAAAGAAGATTGANATTGTCGTTGGTACTCTGAGATCAACAAGGTCAGGATGGCAGCCACTGAGTTTCAAGATTATGCCCTTAGTTGGTGGGACCAAATGGTTACATCTAGAAGAAGGAATGGAGAAAATCCTATTGAGACATGTGCCGATTTGAAGACAGCCATGAGAACACGATTTGTGCCAAACCACCATCACCGTGATCCTCACCAAAGGCTTAGGAAGCTCACTCAAGGTTCTAAATCAGTAGATGATTATTTTCAAGAGATGGAGATGTTGCTTCTAAGGACTGACCTTAGAGAAGACCGGGAAGCCACCATGGCTCGGTTTCTTGGTGGCCTCAACCGAGACATACAAAACCACTTGGAGTTACATCATTATGTGGAGCTTGAGGAGATGCTCCATAAGGCAGCGATGATAGAGCACCAACTCAAAAGAAAAGGGAAGGCTCCCTTCAAGTCTAGCTACAATAAAGACCCCAAGCCGGCTTTTTCTAAGGAATATAATCCTTGTAAGAAGACCTTTACTCCTTCTACTCAAGAAGTTGCCAAAGAATTACCTGCTGCTTTGAAGGATAAAGGAAAGGGGATTTCTAACCCCACACGAGCCCATGATGTTAAGTGTTTCAAATGCCAAGGCCGAAGGAATTACGGAAATGAGTGCACAAACAAGAGAGTCATGATCATTCTTGATGATGGTGAATACATGTCTGAAGATGAAGACGTAATACAAGAAGAGGCAGATGAGAATTCACCTGATGAGTGTGAAGAATAGGCTGCTCAGGGAGAGCTATTGGTGACTAGGAGGTCTTTGAACTTGTTTATTAAGGACCCAGATGAGGAGCAACGAGACAACATGTTTCATACTAGATGTGTGGTGAAGGAGAAAGTATGTAGCCTTATCATTGATGGGGGAAGTTTTACTAATGTGGCAAGCACCACCATGGTGAAGAAACTTGGTTTAGAAACAAAGAAGCACCTGAGACCTTATAAGCTCCATTGGCTCAACGACAAAGGAGAGCTGAAGATGTCTCATCAAGTGAGAGTTCCCATTACCATAGGAAAATATGAGGATGAGATCTTGTGTGATGTGTTGCCCATGGAAGATGGTCATCTATTGTTGGGAAGGTCGTGGCAATATGATAGAAGAGTGATACATGCTGGCTTCACCAATAAATACTTGTTTGAACACAACGGTAAGAAGATCACTCTTCTCCCAATGTCTCCTCAAGAAGTAGCACAAGATCAATTACACCTAAGGAAGTCCCCCTCTTCTAAGCCTTCTAATCTTCTCATTAGCCAAAGTGTAGTAAGGAAATCTCTTCATAATGAGCAAGCTATCTTGTTACTTGTGTTTAAACAGGCACTTACCAATTTGTCTAACCAATCACCGGAGTTTCCGAGTGTTCTTAGTGACCTTTTGCAACAGTTTGAAGGTGTCTTCCCAGGAGGAGAGACTCATGGGTTGCCCCCAAAGAGAGGGATTGAACACCAAATCGACTTTGTCCCCGAAGCCACTCTACCTAATCGCCGGCTTACCGAACTTATGCCTTGTAGACCAAAGAATTGCAAAGAAAAGTGGAGGACCTCATGCAAAAGGGACACATTAGAGAGAGTCTTAGCCCATGTGTTGTGCCCGTGCTCTTAGTCCCTAAGAAAGATGGCACTTGGAGGATGTGTGTGGATTGTAGAGCCATCAACTCCATAACGGTTAAGTATCGCTATCCTATACCTCGCTTAGATGAGCTTCATGGGTCTAAAATATTCTCTAAGATAGACTTAAAGAGTGAGTATCATCAAATAAGAATGAAAGAAGAAGATGAGTGGAAAACCGCATTTAAAACCAAACATGGCTTATATGAGTGGTTGGTGATGCTTTTTGGCTTAACCAATGCTCCAAGCACCTTCATGAGATTAATGAACCATGTTCTTAGGAAGTTCATAGGTCTATTTGTGGTAGTCTATTTTGATTACATCTTGATTTATAGCCAAAACTTAGAAGAGCATGCTAGGCATCTAGAATCGGTTCTAAGTGTGTTGAGGAATGAACAACTTTATGTTAATTGGAGAAAATACTTTTGGAATGGATCACCTAGTTTTTCTTGGCTTTTTTTTGTCTCAGCTGATTGCGTAAGGGTCGATGAAGAGAAGGTTAAAGACATAAGAGAATGGCCAACTCCCAAGACAGTGGGAGAAGTTAGGAGTTTCATGGACAAGCCGGCTTCTATAGACGGATTGTGAAGGATTTCAGCACCTTGGCCGCACCACTTACTGAGGTTGTCAAGAAAACAGTGGGGTTTAAGTGGGAAGAGGCTCAAGAGAACGCCTTTCAAGTCTTGAAGGAAAAGCTCACCAATGCACCCTTGCTCATGTTGCCGGATTTTAACAAAACTTTCGAGATTGAGTGTGATGCCTCGGGCCTTGGAATTGGGGCTGTGCTAATGCAAGAGAAGAAGCCCATAACTTTCTTTAGTGAAAAGCTTGGGGGAGCCACTCTCAACTATCCAACTTATGACAAGGAATTGTATGCCTTAGTACGTGCCTTGAATACTTGGCAACATTATTTATGGCTCAAGCATCTCAAGAGCCAACACAATCTTAATAAGAGGCATGCAAGCTGGGTAGAGTTCATAGAAACCTTCCCATATTCATCGCTTTCAAACAAGGTAAGGATAATGTGGTGGCCGATGCATTATCATGGAGGTACACTCTTATCTCTAATAAATGCTAAACTTCTAGGCTTTGAGCAAATCAAGGACCTATATGCTATTGGTAGTGACTTCAAGAGTGTGTATGTTGAAGGTTCATCTCATGCCGTGGATAATTATTACATTCTTGATAGGTATTTGTTCTTTAAGAACCGTTTGTGTGTACCTACTGGAACCATCCGAGAGTTGTTGATTAGGGAAGCTCATAGTAGTAGATTAATGAGAGACTTTGGAGTAGACAAAACCATGGAGGTAGCTCAAGACCATTTCTTTTGGCCACACATGAGAAGAGACGTGGAGAAGATATGCTCTCAATTCCTTAAGTGTAAGCAAGCCAAGTCTAAGTCATAACCCCTCGGTTTGTATACACCTCTCCCTACTACATATAATCTGTGGCATACAGATCAATGGATTTCGTTTTAGGACTGCCTAGAACTAAGTATGGACATTATTCTATCTTTGTGGTAGTGGATAGGTTTTCTAATATGGCACACTTCATTCCTTGCTATAAGACTGATGATGCAACTCATATAGCTAACTTGTTCTTTAAAGAGATTGTCAAATTGCATGGATTGCCTAGAACTAAAGTCTCGTATAGGGATACTAAGTTCTTGAGTAACTTTTGGAAGACTTTGTGGAGTAAATTAGGCTCTAAGCTATTGTTTTCTACTACATGGCATCCTCAAACGATTGGACAAACTGAGGTTGTAAACCGTACAATGGCCATGCTTCTTAGGACTTTAATTAGAAAGAACTTAAAATCTTGGGAAGATTGTTTGCCACATGCCGAGTTTGCTTATAACTTAGCTAAGCACTCAACAACTAAGTTATGTCCCTTTGAGCTTGATTATGGTTACATCCCTTTGACTCTATTGGATTTGATACCTTTGCCTTTGAGTGAAAGCATAAGTGTAGGTGGTGTTGTAAAAGTCGAGCAAGTCAAGAAGCTACATGAGAAAGCCAGAGCCAACATTGAGGCCAAGATTGAGTATTACACATGACATGCTAACAAAGGACGCAAGGAGCAATCACTTAAGGAAGGAGATTGGGTGTGGATTCACTTGAGGAAGGATCGGTTCCCGGAAGAAAAAAGTTCAAAGCTTAAGCCGTGAATAGATGGTCCCTTTGAAATAACCAAGATGATCAATGACAATGCCTATCAACTTGATCTCCAAGGTAAGTACTCCATCAGTTCTAGCTTCAACACTTATGACTTGATCTCTTTTGATGTAGATCCCACGGACTTGAGGTCAAATCCTTTTGAAGAAGGAGGGGATGATACACGAGTGCCTAACCTAGATAAGGAAACCGATCAAGTAGGAGCCAACCTTGAAGCTCCCATTGGACCAGTGACTCGTGCAAAAGCTAGGAGGTTGTCTACAGCCATCATGAAGGTCCTAGAGGAGCTTGAAACTCATTGCCATCACTTAGAGACGAAGGAAGACCCGATTGTGCACCACTTCCTCATAACTTCTCCAAGTAGCTAAGTCGGTCCTTCAGGTCTTGAGGGGTACTCTTCCTACCAATTAGGTTTGTCCCACTGGTTTTACTCATTGGAGGTTTGACGAGGCCCATTGCACTAGACCTCACCTAAGGTCACAGACAAAACACATCTTTGAAGCGAACCGTTACACATGATCATTAAAGCACGTCTTTGGCCTTATCTCTTTATGCATTGCGTTTTGATTCCTTCTTTCCCTTTTAGGTTTTTTATTACGCAAGTAAGACTATTTAAAGGCATGTAGCCGTTTATGAGAAACTAACTTTCAACCTTTAAAATCAAATATGAGATATTTTTCACTTTTGGAAGTTCAAATCTAAGAGTGTGCCATATCTATTAGAGTTTTTAGGTTTGGTGTGTCATATCCAAAACTCCATATTTTTCCCTCTGTTCCCCGTTTTAGCAAGTAATCAATAATCTCTCGACTATCTGGCGGTGGAGCCAAGTCCATGAGTGTTTCCCTCGACCAGATCTTGTGCCTTTGAAAGTTTGCCTCAATCGATCTCCCTTATCTCTCATAAGAATAAGATTCACCGAAGGGTTTTGCATTTGGAGACCAAATGGGCGAGAATCTCGAATCAGCTTTCTCTCGTAAGGTCGGCGAGGCCGTACCGTGTGTACCCCGACGGCCCCATCGACAATTTCCGATGGTCAATCTCCCTCGTTTGATCCTCTTCTTTGGTTCTTAAAACGAACATCACCGAAAGACGTCAACTTTGGAGCTGTTCTGGTCGAAGGAATCTCTTCCCATCCTCTCATACGACCGGTGTAGCCGTACACGGTCGTATCTGATCAAAATCATTTCTCTGACCCAAACTCCTTATCACTTACTTCTCTCTCGTTTGAAACTCTTATTTATTCTTATTTAAGAGATATAATAAGTTTGGTCACGTTTGATAACAGGGTTTGAGAGATTGGCGTTCGTGGCCACCCTTAGCCGACGACCTCAAGGCATTACCCCCTCCAAACGTGTTCTTCTGTAATGGGCCGTGTGTCACTAGTTATTTGTAATCAATGCCCTAAGAAGCATAGCCATGGTTCGGTTCACAACTTCAATTTGTCCATCCCTTTATGGATGACAAGTTGTGGAAAATAACAATTTAGTACCAAATCTACTCCATAATTTTCTCCAAAAATGACTCAAGAACTTGGATTCACTATCTGAAACTATAGTCTTAGGCATGCCATGCAACTTGACTGCATCATCCATCAACTACAAAGATGGAATCATGATTGTGTCTACTCCTAGGTAAACCAAGAACAAAGTCCATAGATGATAAGAGGATTTTTCCTTTTATTAATCAAATGTAGTATATAAGGGGTTAAAATGTCGAACCAATTCAGGAGGGATTCACATACTAGGACTATTGAGAATTCACTTAGTCTAAGTCGAATAGGAATTTGTTTGTCACTAACAATCCTAATTAAGCAAATTAAATAAAATAAAGCAAAACACAAAAGTCAACCAAAAAGTCAACGAGATAGAATAAATGTAAACTCAAGAAATAAAATAAGCATATGGACCATGACAATGGAATTTGGGCAGTCAATTTCATGTTCATGATATTCAATCTCATCATACAATGCTTAACCTTAGTCTAAGAACTATCCAATTTAGGCTAATCCACTCTCATGGTAGAAACCCCTATCTTAATCATGCATTCACACAATCTCTTGGCCAAATACATAATTAAGAAACATTAAAGTTCTAGTCTATGCAACTATTAAACAACCCTAAAACATTCTCTTGGAAATGTCTCATTTAGCACAAGTTTAATTCATTCAAGCATTTCATCGAACACCTCTCGGGCGATAATTCTCCTAAGATCTAGATGAGAGTAATTAATTCCAATCTAACATTAAGCACATTAAACGAGTGAAGACATAATAAATCAAACCCCAAACATCATGAACAAAATCAATCAAAAGCCCTAATCTACCCTAATCCATAAGCTTAAAAGGACTACTCACAAATCATGCCTAGAACACTTTGATAGCTTCTAGACATGATTTATGACTGAAAATCGAATGATGAACAGTAAATCGGATGAACAGTACATGATGAACAATACCGATCGATGAACAGTAATCACGATGAACAGTCCGGTCGATGAACAGTAACCNCGATGAACAGTAACCGAAAATAAAAATCAAAAGAAGATAAACAATCAAAGATAGAAATCAAAGAAGAAAAGTGCAATAGAAAATCAAAATGCTACAAAGAATTATTAAGAGAAAATGAGGCTAGATCTAAAAGTTAAGAAAAATAAGACTAAAAATAAAATCTAGGTAAAAAGGCTTCTCTAGGGTTATTGGCTCCTTATATAGGAGATCAAAACTAAGGGAAAAAAATGAAAATAATC
>OVAO01002710.1:0-12272 GCA_900406285.1 Biscutella auriculata | reverse complement strand
TTGTTAGAAATTATGTAATAAATTATAATTGATTTAATTAGTTGTTAGAAAAAATAGATTCAATTTATTTACTTAAATAAATATGAAACCAAGTGAATCATATAATCTTTTATATAAGCAATAAAACTAATAAATAAACAGNTATAAGCAATAAAACTAATAAATAAACAATAAAGAAATGAGAATTTTAAATACTGAAAATAAAATATAAAAAGAAAACATGATGAATTCTAAAAATAGAAAATTATATATAAAAGGAAATATGATGAATTCTAAAAATGGAAAATTCTATAAAAAAATCTAAAATAATATGAAATACTATTAATGAACTTATTATTTTAGTGAAAATGGAAAACTTTAAGAAGTTATGAATTTGATAAATTTCTAAAACTTTTAATAAGTATTAATTTATTGAGATATTAAAATTTTAATAAACTTTTAATAAATATTTAACGTTTAATAAAACTTTAAGAAATTATGAATTTGATTAATTAATATGTCTTCATTAAAAAATTTAACGGTTCTATCATTATTAATTTACAGAGGTTTTATTGTATATAATAGGATATATTTTATTAGGAATTTATGATTTTTTGTTAATATTATATAAACATATTACTAATATTGATTTTTTATAAAAAAATCTAATCACCGCAACCACCCGCAACCGCAAACGCTTGTGGGAAAGAGCTTTTGAGTTTGAGGGATTTAAGACTATTTAAGGCGATTTCCAGCGATATGAAGCGATTTGTATGATTGACCCAAATCGCTACAAATCGCAACCGCCCACAAAAATTACGTTTGCGGATAGTTGTGGATGAACTAATCAAACTCTTAATGGTGAAGCCATGAGTTCAAAACTCAAAAAAAGTGTGATTAAATCAATAATTGTCAGTAATATAGTGAGATTCCTCAAGGAAGGAACCATTAAAGCATGTGAGGTTTTATTTGAGCTTTAGTTTGTCGTTAGCTTAATTTGTCTCCAATTATGCCAATCTTAACGCTTAGTGGCCTACAACGCAACAACTTAATCATTGTTTATGACTCCCTCCAAGTTTGACATTAGTCCTCAATACACTAAACGTTATTGATTATATTGCTTCAAGGTTACAGAGTTAAAAGGAAATTCACTTGGACAAGGGGACCATTAATTGGGCTCGTGAGAAAAGCAAAAGCAGACAAGGTTTAACGCAAATTAGGTGTCTTCCATGTGGCACTTTTTACATTTAATTTTAATTAATTAGCTTAATGAACTGATCCCTGACTAATTAAGTTGTTCATCAATTAGTATTACTTGGAGATCAGGAAAAAAAAGTAAATGGATTAAACCGTTAATGTGTAATAATATATCCATAGTGAGTCTATATATATGATCGTTCACACAAAGAGGCTCAAAGATGGCATTAGTTATGCAATATTGTTTCGAGTGTATGAAATCAAAATGTTTAAGCGATGTTTCATGCCTCGGTTTACTACTTACTAATGAATAATTTAATTAACCAATCAGTTAATCATCCGTATAATTAGGGATTTGAAGCAAGCTGTACTTTTCTCTTTTTGTGAGCTCAATCTTTGCTTTGATAAGTTTCATGAGTTTTTAAATTAAAATAATCCAAGCCAAGTGACCTCATTTCCCAAAATACTTTTTATAATTATTTTGGAAACTGGAACAATAATCTCTAACTAACCACCTAATTATTGAAAATCCAAAGCAACTACTCTATTAACACTGCTCTTCTTTGAGAATATCAATAATTGTAATTAGAGTTGCACCCAATAAAAAAAAAACTAATTAAATGATGAATAACTAATTAAGCACAAAAAATGATTTTTTCTATTTTTTTGTAATTTATGTTATAAAAATTAACTACTATAGAAAGTTACACAGATGTTTCTGAATATCTTTTTATGAACTTGAAAAAAAAAATCAACGATGCGTAAATTATCGCACAAATTATAGTTTAGTACTCTTTTTTGGTAAGAGTTAAATAATTACTATAAATATTGGTGAAATACTTATAAAAATCAACATGATAGTTTATCCCAAGAAACAAAAACATACTCTAGGAATAGTATATTTTCTGTAATAAATAGGATTAATTAAGAAAGCTAAGCTTTATAAATTTGTAATCTCTATAAAATAGTAAAACAATTCATTTTCGATATAAAAGACCACACAAACATGCATTATACCGCATATATGTTTTGGTTTTATTGTATCTGTATTCAAATGCATTTTAATGTTTGAGGAATGGTTTTTAAATTGGCTTTGATTCGCAATGTTGTAAAAGAGGTATCCATGATCTTATAATACACTTCCGTAATTTGCCAATAAATCAGCCGTATGAATTAGAAAACCGATCAACTTTGTATGGATCGATTTCTAAACCGAGATCTCAAGATATAAAACCAGCCTAAACCTAAAGTGCCTAGAACGATCGGTTCTATAGAATCTTGCTTATTGTTGAGTGGTTGGTATAGATCGGAACAGTTCCTCGATCGATGTAAGAAGTGGGAGGAAAGATGGGCACGTGGAGAGAGAGAGAGGGAAGATCATGAGAGAGAGAACCGACAAAGAGCATCTCTTTAAACATATTGAAGTTTGTGTTTATCTCTCCCAACACTTCATGCGATACTTCTCTTCGCTTTTCTTCTTCTTCATCTCTCTCTCTCTCGTGGTTTTGGAATTGTCAGCGACATCTTTGGGACTTCTTGTTATTTCACTCTCTCCAATGCTCGATCTCTATCTCTCTACATAAATGTGTGCATTTATTTTAATATTATCGTTAGGTTAGGATTTGGGTTTCCTCTAGATTTTATTGTTATCTTTAAAAAAATGTAAGAGTTTAATTTTGTTAAATATATTTATTAGGTTAATTTTTAAATATTATATTTTACATAGTAATTTAATTGACTATTAAATAAAATAAAATAAAAATTGGAAAGATTCGAAACAATATATTATATATTTAAATAAGTTAAAAATTCATTTAAAATTAAAAATAGAATTTTTTGATTTTGAATAATTTAACTATTTATTTAGATTATAAATATTTTTTTATTAAGAATATATTATTTGGTAATACGAATAATAATAATTAATTAAAAATGAATAAATATAAATATGTTTGATAATTGATTTAAAATATTAAAATTTTAAAACAAAAAATAACATAGAAAATTATAGAATTAACTTTCGAATATTTTTTATTTATTTATAAGAGGATATGAAGAAACACCTTTAGATCTTAATGATATATATTGACAAATGGATCGTTTTGACTATCTACTAAGTATACATATATATAAAAACAGTGCACAACTCTAGATCTTATAGCCGTGATGACAAGTATTAAACAACTTTTATTGATAAGGGTTATTAATGTTATTTCAAGATGTTTAATGGAATAAAATGAAACTCCTCATCATATTAACAAATACAAATCAATCATATGTTAATGATTTGTTCAAACATATAACCATATAGGTGACTGATGTTTCTTGTATACTTATCATTGAATGAGTTGTAAGTTTGTTTATTGGTATATATATACACTAATAAGATAGACGTAATAATTATATAGCTAACACATGCAATAATTTATTGTGTATAAAAAATTGTGTATATTTTCTTACATAAACTATTGATACCAACTTTGCTTTTGTCTGATAATTAAAAGATTCGAAGCCACTGAACTCTTTTTCCATACAACCTGTAATGTGTCATGCCTGTTATAATTGCTAACAAGAATTGAATTTTCAGATAAATTTTGATAAGTGGGCGAACTACATGTATAATTAGAGGTGTCAATTTGGGTTTTAATCCGTGGACCAGATTCAAATAGTTTTAAGGTTGGGTCTGAACGTTTATCTGTTGATCGTAGTCCGCGTGGATAAATTCGCATGGGTTTATAAAAAAAATTGATCTTTGTGGTTTGGCCCATTTGGCTGCTGGTCAAACCAAATAACATCATTATTTATAGTCTTCTTCTGTAGTTAGAAATTTTTTTACGGATTTTCTAAGTGAGATTGTTGTGGTTATAGTCATATGTCTAGTATAGTCAGAGCCACAAATATATGCACGATTTAATTAATTTTTTTGATAAGTGTCAATATCTTCAATAAGTAAGTCATTGTCTTTATGCATTTTAAATTTTGATTTTATTTATTTCATTAGTTAAGTTGTATTTTCTTATGTTAGTAGTAGGATTCAAATGATTGCATCGACTTGTAAATATGGAATTTCAATTCAAGTCTTAATTTGTTGTAGACGTTGAACGAAAAACTTTGATGGACTATCAAAACTATCATCTGAATCGAAAAGAGAAAATATGTTAACGAGGATGATGCGGAAACTGAGAAAATCAACAACAAAAATCTCTTAAACGACTATAATCAATATTTTCGACATTTTCAATCATAAATATATCTTTTAAATCACTATAGAAAAATAAGAATTTTGCACCCTTATTTCTCTTTAACCCGCGTATTGACCCGCAGATCATTTGGACAATGCGGTTGAATTTGAACATCTATTTGTAAACCGCTATCCACGCAGACAAACCCATACATATTTATCAGAAAAAATATCTGTTGCAGGTTGGATATCACTAGCTACAAACTATATTTGCTTATTTGACTAAATTGACACCTCTATGTATAATCACTAGCTACAAACTTTATTTGCTTATCTAATGATTAATAAAAACTCCCCCCATGGATCATATCAACTTTTTATGGTTGGATAATACTAAAGTGACGAAATATTAGTTAAGGTTAATTTAGGACAAAAAAAAGTTAGGAGGTAGGGGCTAAATCACCATTGTGTTTGGATATTCGTTTGAATTTAGGTAAATTTATTTGGGTTTGGATTTTCGAGATGAGGTTTTTGTTCGATTATGTTTCGATCCGGGTTTGATACTTGAAAAATATATTAAAAATTCAAAAATTAATATTAAAATCCAAAAATGTATTAAATATTGAAAACCTTAGTAAATCTTCAAATTTTTCATAAATAAACATAAAATTATGAATAAAATATTAAAGATATATTAAATATCTAAAAATTTAATATTAAACATTAAAAATATATCAGATCTATTAAAATACAAATAAATATTGAATATTTATGGTTAAGTTCAAATCTTTAGAATATCTATTTTTTATTCGGTTCTCATTCTTCAGATAGTGAAATTAGGATATATTCGATTATTTCCTCGACTTCTATATCTTTTCAGTTTGGGTTAATTTCCACATTCCTAATCCATACAAAGAAGAAAGAAGTACTCAGAGTCAAAATTCATATGCACAATAACAAAATATGATTCTTTAATTAACCCTAAGTTTACCGATTACAAACAAAGGTATACACACATCTCAATTAGTTTAAATAAAAACCCACCAAAACTCCCTTTTTCACTTTCCAAATTTCACTTCCTCCAACTCAAAAAAGGAGAGAAGCTAGCTACAATAAAATTAGGTAGAGAGAGAGAAACCCTACAAAATTGTAGAAAGAAGAGATGAAGATGAAGAAGATCCAGCTTGGATTTCGTTGTTCATTATTACTAATCTCTTTCTTCTTCTACTTTTGAGTTCTTCTTGTCTTTACAAGAAAATAAGAAAAAAGGTCAACTTAACAAGATCGGTTGATTCTTAGAGCGATTAGTCTCTTTGTCTCTTTGATAATTTCCACCATCGAATCATATAGATCATGGATCCAGTGCACTCTCATGGATCTCAGAGTTCTCTCCCTCCTCCTTTCCACTCAAGAGACTTTCAACTTCATCTCCAACAACAACAGCAACAAGAGTTCTTCCTTCACCATCATCAGCAACAAAGAAACCAAACCGAAGATGACCAACAAGGAGGAGTAAACAGGCAAATCAAGATGGATCGTGAAGAGACAAGCGATAACATAGAAAACATCGCTAACAACAGCAGTAGCGAAGGTAAAGAAATAAACTTGCACGACGGTTCTGGAGGAGGCGGTTCCGGAGGAGATCAGATGACGAGAAGACCAAGAGGAAGACCATCTGGATCCAAGAACAAACCAAAACCACCGATTATCATCACCCGTGACAGCGCAAACGCGCTTCGAACTCATGTGATGGAGATTGGAGACGGATGCGATTTAGTCGAAAGCGTTGCCACTTTCGCACGCAGACGCCAACGCGGCGTTTGCGTTATGAGCGGTACCGGAAACGTTACGAATGTCACCATACGTCAGCCTGGATCTCCTGGTTCGGTCGTTAGTCTTCACGGAAGGTTCGAGATTCTATCTCTATCCGGCTCTTTTCTTCCTCCTCCTGCTCCTCCTACAGCCACTGGACTAAGCGTTTACCTTGCGGGAGGACAAGGGCAAGTTGTTGGAGGAAGCGTGGTGGGTCCCTTGTTATGTGCTGGTCCTGTTGTTGTGATGGCAGCTTCTTTTAGCAATGCAGCGTATGAGAGGTTGCCATTAGAGGAAGATGAGATGCAAACACCGGTTCACGGAGGAGGAGGAGGAGGAGGAGGAGGAGGAGGAGGATCGATGGAATCACCGCCGATGATGGGACAACAACTGAGTCATCAGCAGCAAGCTATGGCTGCTCATCAAGGGTTACCACCGAACCTTCTTGGTTCGGTTCCGTTGCAGCAGCAGCAACAGCATGATAATGAGCCTTATTGGTCAACCGGACGACCATCGTATTGATCATATACAAAATACTCATCGTATCCTACCTAGCTAAAGAAGAATCAAGTTTAGTGGACATAATATTTGATTAAAAGGGTTTAGCTTATGAACTATGAGACTATATATGAATTCATTCGAGATTAACATTCATAGGACAAATCAGGTTTTTTTCTTATTTTTATTTCCGTTTTAGTTCGTAGATCTTTTCTATGTTGATTTGAGTGACAGCTTTTTATTTCTTGGTTTTTATTTGGTGAATTCTGATTCCCAGTTTGCGTTTGTTTTGTGTTGTTGGCTCTAGCTATAAGCATGGTTTTTTCTCATCAAAATTTCATGGTGATTTCTTCTATAGTTCTTATAGGTCTAAATATGAATATTTGGATACTCAACTAAGTTATATGACATGCTTAAGTCATTATTCTCATTCTGTGTTTTAAATTAGGAGATATGTCTTAAGCTTTTATAGGCTTTCACATATCTTAATTAAAATAGAGTTAGGTGGATTGAGAATTTTCTGCTTATAAAAGACATTGATTTAGCTACTAAAGCTGGTTACATATGACTATATATCTACACATATTTTTTAGATAACTTTGGGATGACTAGTTACAGTTGGATATGCTAACAGATACTTATGTGAATAGATTGTATTAAATTTGCATTATGTTCTATTGAAGTGGATAAAAAGTACTTAAAATGAACTTTCTGAATTTGGAAAGGCACCAATGTAGACGTACGCATTAAATTTATCTATTAGTATAGTAAAAACATTTTATAATAAGCAGTGAGACAGTGAGATGTTTTCATCTCGTCTTTAACTATAATGAATCATTATAGATAAATGATCACCTTAACTCATTACATGATAATGGATGTGCTATACAAATAGGTATGGGGCTTTATTTGCATGCATGTTCTCTTTCTACATACGCAAGCATATATACACATTTACATTTAAAGCATCAATTAATAGACCTTTGTGGGTCTATACTATGTGTGAATGCATGTGTGAATGCGTAAATATACATGTGTAGTACTAGTAAGGAATCTAAGGATACAATACATTGTTGCCTCACACGTGAACTTGCTCGTGAAAACCATGTTCCTTTTCATGTTATCATTCTTTTCCA
Organism: Biscutella auriculata; assembly: GCA_900406285.1. Taxonomy (NCBI): domain Eukaryota; kingdom Viridiplantae; phylum Streptophyta; class Magnoliopsida; order Brassicales; family Brassicaceae; genus Biscutella; species Biscutella auriculata. Next base: position 4,469 of record OVAO01002710.1, on the reverse strand, counting down.
ATTCATTGTATTACATTTATCAAGATGTAGAACAATTCTAGAAGAAACACATAAAAGATCCATACAAGATGGACTAAATCTCACATGGGAATCAATCAAACAGATAGCATGAATTTGGTTATAGTGACTGACTACAACAACAGAATCTACTTGTTAGGCTTTTAGAGCAAATTCCAGGCCAATACATTAACATGTTGGTCAAATAAGTTCCAACTTGTATTTTATGTCAAGTTCAACTAAACCATATAGTACCAAAAGAATAAGATACTTGCTAGGTTGACAGCTCTTAGAGAAAATTTAGAACTACAAGAAAAATATTGCCGATTAAACCAATCTGCATCTCAAGGAGGAAAAAAACAAGTGTCATCACAATTGTAATAAGTTTGAAGGAAACAGACGTTGGTCAAACAACACACAGGTCTTATCTCCCGGACACATCACATCACACTGATTGAAACCAGTACTATATAATACTGTTATGATTTAATTTTATACTGGTATAGACAATAGGACATTCATATCTTTTTGAGATTATCTTTATACTAAAAACAAAAGTTTGATAAGACGAAAACCGAACATCTGAGTAGGATAAAGTTGGGTTAGTTCAGTCAGGATGGTCGGATTTTCTCATATCAGAAAAGCAGAAACTAAAAGAATCAAATATTAGAGACCTTTGGAGATCATGAAAAATCAAGAATCAAATTCATCGATTCACTTTATTATGGAACCATCTTGGAAATAAAACCATCCAACAAACCCAAATCGATTCAAATACAATCTGAGAAATTTAAATAAACACCAGATCCTTTAAAAGCTTTCAACTCTCAGAATCTTTGAAGTTTATCTGCCTTAACCACAGGGTTGGCTTTGGCAATTTCTCCACGTCCAATTTCTTTGAAATCAAAGCTGCACTCATGAGTCTCTGGGTACCGATGTTCCCCACAGAATGTGCTCCCACATTTACACTTAAACCCCATGATCCCAACTTTCTTGTTACAGCAAAGACACCTGTTCGGTCTTGCTGGTGGTCCTGATGGCTCCTTTTGGTCAGGAACTGCTTCTGCTGAAGATGGCTCAGCCACCACAACAACAGCTTTTTCTGGTTGGATCTTTTCCCCTGCTGGTTCTGCTATGAAGAGACTACGAGGAGGAGATGTCTTGAAAGACTTTTCTACTGCAGCTTTTGCAACTGCTGTTTGAGCTTCCTCTGCACATATGCTCCTGTAACACTTGGAACATAGATCCATATTTGATGGTGATCCAAAGAATCCACATCCATTTGCACACAGTTTTGGCTCTGTAGATTGTGTGCAACTCGTGCTCTCGTTTTTGTCAGACGACATTGATGTTGTTTTTTCTGTTCTGTATAATAGAATTCAAAAATTAAATATATCAAATCTTGGAAAAATGTCAGAAGATCTTGAAGATAATTCAAACCTACACAACATTGACTTGACTCGAACAAATAAAATAATAATTTCTACATCGATCGAGTATGGTTAAGCTGCGATTAAAACAATTCCGATATCAAACCATCACAAATCCAAACGAAAATAAACGATTATAAACAGATCTGAATTTCCGACATAAGAACTAAGATAAAACAAGGTTTTATTTCAGATCGGACCGACAATCACAGACAAAACTCGTTTAAACCATCAATCAATAATCATATAAACAAGAGTAACAAATAAACGGAGATAAACGCGTTGATGGATTTACCTGTTCTTTGTTTGGCTTTGAAAAGATTCTATAAACACAATAAATTTACAGATTTGTATCTTCCGAAGAAAATTATAAGGAAATCTTCGCTTGATTTGTTCTTAATCGATGAGGAATACACGACTTTAACCCTAAAAAGAAGAAGAGGAAATTGCAGGAAAAAAGCTTCGGTTTCGAGAAAATTGAGAAAAAAAACTAAACACGTAACTATGTTGAATCATACATGTGTATATATATATTAATGAGTCACGCACGGTTTTTACTTTTTAGTTAAGGAAGGTGTCGGAACCTTCTACACACTTTGCAATCTTAGCCGTCAGATTCTTGAGTCGGCCTAGTTTGACTATTCTTGTTTATCATCGAGCGGCTAAATTGGAATAGTTGTTATGTTCGTAATATTTTTTATTTCCATTTTTATTTTTTTCCTTCCTTTTGTATCTTCTATTTCCACTTACATTTACTTCTTTTTTTTTTTTTTTAATTAAATTCTCGCTCATTTGCCTCATAAATAAAGAACCTGAAGACCGGTTTCAGCTTCCTTACAACGGTAGATGGTACTGTTGGTGAAGTCGCTTCTTGGAGTCGGCGAAGTTTCTTCATGCAGTCCGCGTGTTGTCTCTATAAGCGTTTCTCTCCCTCTTCTCAAATTTTATCTTTTAGAGAGAGTGAACAACGCTTGTGGTTTCCACGACTTCGATCGATTCTCCGTCGCGTTGTCTCTCTGCTCCGTCGTTGTTCTTGGCGTCTGCTTCTTCCGCTTCGTGCACTCTCGCGTGGTAAGACGTGGGTGCAACGTGTCACTTATTTGACGCATGGCGTTTATGAGGTAAGTAATTCGTAGTCACGTGGAGCTCGGGTAAGTTTTCTGCCTTTAATTAGGCTACTTTGTTTGAATAAATAATTTTACCACGTACGTGGTTTTGTATCTACACGTGGTCTTCATCTCAAGGCCCCGTGTTACTAATGTTTTTAGTTTTTGCAGCGAAGTTGATTGAATAGCTTTCAGTCGTAGTTCGGGGTCGAGTCTCGTCTGACGTTAACAGGCTTAGCCGGCTTGAATCCGTTGTCTGTAACTTTCACGTCCGCATACCTTGGCTTGGAGCTACAGCTGATATTCAACTTTCATCAACCTCTCTTCCACGAACTACTTTGAGCAATCGCCGGCCGATGCATCCTAAAACGCTCTGCTCATTCCGCTGCAAGATGGAGCAGTTTCTTGTTTTGTTTGCTATGTTTTATTTTCAATTCTGGTATCTGTATTGAATTTTATCTTAATCCAATGCAGTTCGTTCAAAAAAACAAAAAAAAAGATAAAGAACCTGAAGATCACCTATAGTCCAGCGGTTAATATCCTGTGGTCGTTGTTCTTCATCCTGGTTTGGAGTCTCTGCAGTTAAAAATAACAAGTGAGTTCCGTGTAACACATGCATCCCGGTAAGCTGATTGGACCGGGGTTGGATTGGATTATCAAGGAAATCGATTGAGGCTGTGTTCGCAAAGAAGTGATAATTTTCATCAAGTGTTGGATGGACTGATGGAATCAGTCAAGTGCTAGTCGAGACTTAGGCGATTTTGAGGGGAATTGCTAAGTCCGAAGATCGAGCCGAATAGCCGAGAGTGTTCGGTTCGGGAAGTTTCTATCTTGGGAAAGTTTCCAAATGAGGCAGGTTCTAAGTAAGGCAGTTGCCAAGTTGGCCAGTTTCCGAATCAGTCGAGATGTCTGAATCGGACAAGGATCAGATGATGTTAGATTTTCGGAGTTGGTCCTTACTGACTAGATCAATTGAATGACTGGATTAATCGACTGGTCTGAGCAGAGAGATCAATTTCGTGAGTTAAGTTAGATCTCGCGGTTTGAGATGATCAGTCCTAGATTTGAGGGATTCAGTTGGGCTTGCTAGGATTTTGGGGGAGTGGATAAGGCTGGGAGCGCGCGAAAGCTTTTAGAAAGAGAATATTCTTGGAATGAGTTCGAATTAGGGAGAGAATATAGCGGGTTGTTGGCATATTCTCTAGGGTTTCGGCTGAGAGATAGAATATAGGGATTCAGTGAGGTCTTTGGAGCTCCCCTTTATAAAGAGACCCCCTCTCCTCATAAATCCCATTTAGAACTCAGAGAGATTCAGAGAAATCAGAGAGAGAGCCGCCGCCGCCTAGAGCCACCGCCGCCATCGAGTTAGATCGGAGTCCGAGTTAGCTGAGTGAGTCAACGAGTTCAGCGAGTCAGGTCTGAGTTAGTCAGTCAGGTATATCAGTCCGGGTTCCACCGAGTGCTCAGCGAACCGAGTTTAAGGTGAGTTCGAGACCCTTGCTTGATCTGTGTGATCTGATCCGGTCGGTTCATTTCGTGGGTTCGAACCAGTCCGGTGTTGGTTAGATAGATGGTTGTTTGTTTGATCCAGTCAAGTGTATGATTGGTGTTCTGGGTCTTTGTGGCTGTTGTGATCCCGGGAAGGGTGTTTTGTGGGCCTTTTGGTTGTCTGATCCCGGAAATGGTGTTATGTGGGCCTTTGTGGTTGTCTGATCCCTGATAGGGTGTTCTGGGCCTTCGTGGCTGTCTGATCCTGGTTAGGGTGTTCTGTTATCGGCTAGACGAGTTATCGGAACGTGGTGCATCCGCGGATAGATTGTTCTCTAGTGCTTACCCGTTATTTTTCCCTGTTAGTTACGCAGTTTGAGTGGGTCGGGAGGACCGAATTCACTAGGCAACTTTGTGTTGCTGAACTACCTTCTTTGTGATTGCAGAT
>OVAO01002709.1:0-12273 GCA_900406285.1 Biscutella auriculata | reverse complement strand
ATTTTATTTAATTTTATAATGTTTTATTTTATATAAATAATAATAATATTAGATATATATTGAATTTGGGTCATGATTTTACCCATAAGTTACCCATATAATAAATTTTAATTTGTATTTACTTAATTTTTTTTTATACTTATTTAAGGAAAGTTTCGAAATCTATTTGAAATTATATACTTTTTGAAATATTAAGATACTATTATACTTTTTTAGATTTATCTAGGGACATTTTTATATAAAAGATTTGTACTTATGTCTATTAAATGTTATTAGATTTATTTTGAAAAAATCTCCAGTTCTTAATTTCAATTGTACATATATATATTTCAATTTTGCCATGAAATTTTTTTTCTTTTTTTAAATTGATTTTTCTAATGACATATAATATAGTTTCTAATGATTTTTAGCTTATATTCATTAAAGTGATTCTAAAATAATAGTATAGAGATGTAAAATATATATGAGAAGATAAAATTATGTATAACATAATTAACTATATTTAAATTATTGTAATAATATTATGTATTGGACCAAAAATCTAAATTGAATATTATGATGTTTAAAGAATAGAGGTGAATTAAGAATCATATATTTTATACATGTTTCAATAAATCTATTTTAATTTAATAGAATATATTAAAAATTAAGTTTAAATTATTTGAAGAATAATTATTTTTAACAAAACAAAATATATATATTTAATTATTTTTATCGAAATTAAATTACATATATTTATAGTTTTACTCTTAATGAAAATACATATATTTTCAGTTTTATTCTTACTAATTTTCTTTTTGTTCTTTACATTTTTTTAAGTGACATATCATGTAATATTTTAATGATTTCAAAGTTACATTCTTAAAAAAAACTCTGAAATAATATAATATAAAATTTAGTGATGACTGATGACCAGATGCTATAATCATTTGCTTTATATTGCATCTATCTATACTATTAAAACAGATTTTGTCTACTTTAAAAGTCCTATCAAACCAGTTTATTTAATGACTAGATATATATTTCGTTACAATAATATTATTCTCTTCAATAATGTATCATTATTTTTTCAAAAAATATTTAATAATTCAATAACTATAAGCGAATAAATATTCTAGAGGTATATTCTTTGCTTCACTATTCAAATTTAAATTCAAACTAGAGTGGTATCCGCGTATAACGCGTGTTTGTGTTTAGTTAAAATAATATATTTTTTAAGTATGGTTTAAAATTTGTATTAATTTAAAATACTGTTTAAAATGAATTTAGTTTAAATTATGATTTATGTTAACTAGAAATTATGAATTTATTTGTGAAATAAACATTCATATATCTAAATAAGAATCACAATTGTTTAAATTTATTGTTCCTTTTATTTAGGAGATTTTGTTTGTTTTTTACGATGGACATAATAAATAAGAATTATTATTTAGTTGAATATTTTTATTTAATATCTTATTTAATTGGTTAGGAATATTTTATTTAAATCATCCTAGGAAATAGTCCACTATGATTTTTTGTGGTAGATTTATTGTGTTTTTAAATTATAATGTTACAATATTTTAATTTTATAGAAAAATATATTTTTATAATTAAATGTGTGATTGTTATATATTAATAAATATTAACAAATAATTGTCGGTAAATTGATTTAATAAAGTTTATATAATATTCTAATGTTTTATTTTGAAAAGAATAATAATATTAGTTATATTTTGAATTTGAATCATGATTTACCCGTTCTTTAACTTGTTTGGCTGTTGGATTGATTATCAGATTTCAAATAATTTTATATAAAAGATGCTTAAAAACATGTTTCTAGCAAAAAAAAAATATAAATTCAATATTAATATATTTTGATTTACAGTTATATTTATTAGATGACATGTTAACAATTAAATGACAAACATGACCTATGAAATCACTATTTTGGTGTACTAGTTTGTGGTGTATATAAACTGGAAGTTTGAAAATTAAAAAAAAAATAAAACGGGCCAAAGCCTCAGATGCAAGCCTTTACACAAGTTGGACAATAAGTTTTGTATATTACATTTAAGTTAAACGAGTTGAGCTATTGTAGGGTTTGCATGCTAGTGTGCAATCTTCGTCGGTCCAATTATGTAGCATCCACTGCCATTTTATCAGAATCTTTGTAACATCTTGTTTGTACTTTTTATAACTTAGATTTTTTTTTGTTTGGGGTGTATATAAACTTGAATTCTCTGGCCATTGAAAATTAAAAGTATAAAACGGGCCAACGACTCACATGCAAGCCCTTACACTCCGTAAGTTGGACAATGTGTTTTGTCTATTACATTTGTAAGTTAAACGAATTGACATGTTGTAGAGTTGCATGCTAGTGTACCGGCTTAGAAAAAACATGAAATAAAATAATTTCACTATTTTTTAACATTTGACTAACACTACTAGACAATCCGTCACTGATTGAAGTTGTCGGTTACATATCATCAGAAAAATAAATCATCAGAAACATGTTAGATATTCCGACGACTTCCTTTTCAAAGGTTTTTTAACGACTTATAATCGTCAAAAAGATATTCGTCGGTCTTCCATACTATTTTGACGGAGAATCGCCATTGGTAATGTTTTCGACAACGAACCAACAAAATCTACCGTCAAATTTTTTAAAATAATAATTAAAAAATCATTATGTGATGGTAAAGTGTTTCTATCTCTTGTGAATCTTCCATGATATATTTGCAAAACCATTCTCACTGAAACTGTTAGACACTGCAAATAAAATCAACATTTGTTGGTAATGATTCGCAAGTCTTTCAACTTCAGTGAGAATAGTCTTGCAAATGGATGGTCGAAAATTCACAAGATGTTGGAAACACTTTGCTACTGCAATTGATTTTTTTTAAATCAAGTGAAATTGATGTTCAAAAGCAGAGAATAATTCGAGCAAACCTTACATTGGTTTATGTATAACGAAATGAACGTTGTTGTCTATCAATAAACATCATTTTGCGTATATATATATTGATAGACACATAACGATCAACCCAATTATACAATAAAGTAAGTGTGAAATTTGCATGGATTATCTTGTGGTTTTGGACAATCAACTTTATAATTTGGTATACAGTTGATGAAAATTTACAAATTTTTTAAATTTAAACCAGTTTCATAAATCGGTTTAAAACTTAATAAATTGGTTAAAATTATATAACTTGATTTAAATTTTCAAGTTGATATTCAAAAGCATAAAATAATTCGAGCAAACCTTGCATTATTTTATATATAATGGAATGAACATTTTGTGTATTTATTGATAGACACATCATTTTGTGTATATCTATTAACAGACACAAAACGATTAAGTTTGTAATATGATAAAATAAATGCAAGATTCGCTAAAAATATTTTGTGATTTTGGAGAATCAGCTTCATAATTTGGTAACAAATTGATGAAATTTACAACTTTATTAAATTAGTGACAAAAAAAAAACAACTTTATTAAATTTTTATCGGTTTTATAAATTGATTTAGAAATAATAAATTGGTTAAAATTACATAGTTATCAAGTGTGTGACTTTAAGGTTTAAAAGCAGTCGAGTGCGTCCATCATTATCGGTAAACCTTCTTCGCTTGATACTGCGAGTTCGATTCGCCCTAGCTCTAGAGTGAGCATTTTGGGGAGTGGATCGCCCAGTTATGGTCCACATCGGAAAAAAGATTTAAAAGCACTACGTTAAGATTGGTTTATAATTTAGTTAATTTATTTTTAACTTCACATTTAATTAGTTTCAGAAAATTATTTTTTAATTGATAAATTAATTTTAATTTCTAGAAAACATTTTTAATTTCTAAAAACCTTTATAATTTCTAAAAACCTTTATAATTTCTTTAAAAAATTGTTTTAAATTTCGAAAAATCCTTTTTAATTTAAAAAGATTCTTTTCAATTTTCGAAAATACTTTTTTATTCTACTTAATTCATTAAAAATTTTGAATTTTTTTTATTAATTAATTTACCAAATTCATTTTAAACAATTAATTTTTTTTTTTAATTTGGTATTTTGTCTTGTTTATTGAAAAAACTAAACAACCTAAAATTCAATCAACGCAACCTAAAATCAATCTACGCAACCTAAAAATCAATTACAAATCGATGACAATATGAATCTAACATCTCAACAACCTAAATATCAATCTACACAACCTAAACAAATGATTAACATATAATGGATTAAAACCTAAACTAACAGACTAAATTATCAATTTAACATCTAACTACTAAACAAATGATTAACATATAATGGTGAGAAACGACGTCATTCGGCGGCGAATTTGTGGCAATCTGCGGATGGGACCGGATGCCAAACTTTCAAAAATGGGAGAAGATATGTTATGTATTCATATAAATAATTCCATGGACAGGTACGTCAATGTACCGTCATGAATAATTACGTTTTCCAGTCAAATTTTTACGAAAACATTTCAATTGCCGTTAGAAAATTCATATGGCGTTCGGATTCTAACGGGTATAGAGATTAATCGATTTAATCCAAATTTTAAAATACAATTTGTGAGTAATGTCGTTAAAACACTGAAGTATCAAAATGGATGATGTAAAATTGAATTTCATAAATGTATTGATCTTGACACAAAACAAGTTCTTAATGTACATTATATAGATTAATTATTTATAAATATAATTTCATTGTATAATAATATAATTATCAAATAAGCTTAAACTAAACAATGGGGATTTGAAAATATAAATATACAAATTTGAAATCCAAGAAATCCAACTTTGAATGACTAAGTGTACCAGCTTCGTGAAATCAAAGAAGTTCTTTATTTCTTTAATATTTGTCTAATGATATAATTTTCAAATAAGGTAAAATTAAAATACGGGGAATTGAAAATATAAATATATAATCAAAATCCAGAATTTCGAATTTGAAATGAAAGAAGTTCGAACTCTTAACTATTAATTTTGGATGTTAAAACACACTAATACAAACATTTGTAAGATAAGAAATATTTATTTTAAAAATTAAGAAACTGTATACATATGCTCACAAAAACAGTTAAATTGACTTCGACTTTGATGAGATGCATATAAAGAGGACCTGCTTTAGGAAACCATTGATGCCATTCTTCCTTCTCAGATGGGAAACAAAGAAATGTGCCAATTTATTGTTGAATGTATGTGTGCAGAGATTTCAACCATAAATTTTTTTTTATTACAGAGGCGGTATGTAATTGTCAATCTTTACCGTAAAATTTTAATCAATCTTATGGTAGAAAATAATTATTATTTTAAAGTTTGTATCGTGAATTTATATTTTTAATATTGTATTGTTAGCTTTTTAAAATCATTCATCTATAACTGTAAATTTTTAAACTAAAACTTTTTTTTTGAATCCTATGATAACTGAAAAAATAATATTATTTTATATAAATTTTATCAAAAATAAATGTTAAACAATTAATTATTATTATCTTCTCTTTTTTTAGATTCATTCTTATAATTTTATAATATATTATTTTAATTTTTATGACTTTTATTTATAAAAAATAAAAATTATTGTCAAGATGACAATGACAATGCAAAATAATAAAATATAACTAAAGAGATCAATAGTAATAATCAGAAAATTTTACAAAATAATATTCTCTTTATTTATATTTTATGAAATAATTAAATTATAAAAATTACCATTAAAATATGAATATTTAATAAAATTATAGATTATAAATATTGTTTAGTTATTTATTAACAAGTTATCGTTGGACACTTTCTCACTCTCTAGTATTTTTTTTTGTCAACCATCCATTATATATTAAAGTGGAAACAAACCACATATACAAATCCCACAGGGGAACAGATTTAACTCTAATAAGAATATGCAACAGCAGTGACTCAGGGAAGAGAACAACATTCTCAACAGAGAAGTAGAAATAACCCGAAACAATGGATAGAAACGATCTGGAAAACCTACCAGACCGAAAACGAGCCCACTATCCCATTCAATCGAAATTAACCGAATCGGAACACTACCACAAAATCTGAAACCTATAAAATACTTCAACTACAATATACCTAGAGTGGTTGACTTAACTAAAAAATCTAAAATAAAAAAGCACACACAATAAAGGGCCTATAAGCCCATTACAAAATTTATAAACCCAGATCCAAGAAGCAAAAAGGCCACGAGGCCCAAATGCAAAGTCAAACGAGAGCCAGAAACCATGCCACGTCTTTTGACTGGGACACCGGAGCCGAGTAGAGCAACACGTGTGACAATCTGAGATCATCACTTCAGCAACACGCGTCACCTTTATCGCAGAGCTAAACTCAGCCGTCTCCAGTCGGAACCGACGTTCGGACCAAATCGCCTCTTCCACCGGCAAACCTCTAATCATTCCTCTGAAGAGGGAATCGAAGTCGGACGGAGAAGTCACCACCATAATAATCGATCCGAATCTATAATCATGTGAAACCAAATCGATGACTCGATTGATAGTGAACAACGAACTATTGGATCCAAGCGACAATAGAGGCTTTCGAAACTCTGGGCTAACCAAAAACAGTGGCTCACCGAAGCGGAGATACTTCGCCTCCATGACAGAGGATTAAAAACAAAGGATTTTCCTTTATCTCCTTTGGCCACCATATTCATCTTAACAAACAAAAAAGAAAAAGATAATTTACATATCCTCCCTCTCCAAACGCCATAGAAGACGCCGGATGGGGAGGAGAGAGATCGGAACTTTGGTAAAAGCAGACGGTGATCTTCCTGTTTAGAGAGGGAAATAAGAGAGAAGTTGGTTTGGTTCGATTCTCACTCTCTAGTAAAGTCTAACTCTTTCTATTTTTCATTAATTTTAGAAAGAAAAAAACTATTAATAAGTCATCCAATATACTACGAAATTATAAAATTGTAAATTACATAGAACACTAGAAATACTGATGAGAAAAAATACTTAAAATTCTCAATTCTCCTCTAATTCAATAGGTACTATAGTTTATAGTTTTCTTTGTTCTTTTCTTAATTTATCATGTTTTACAATTATATAGATTTAATTTTCTTATATATTATTAATTTAAAATATAACTTTAATAGAAATGACATCATCTTCCTCATCTCAATATGTAAGATATATTTATATCAAATCTTTTATATATATTATGGTAATACCTATATTTATATTTCGGTCAAATATTAATAGAAAAAGATCATATGAACAGATGAGAAAACTAACATCTTTTTAAAAATTTTCATATTTGAGCAAGAAAAAAATTTAGAAGGAAATATACTTAACAAAAAAGGAGAAGATCGAATATTTTAAAAATTATCAGGTTACAAGATATTATTTATTATTAACTTTTTTAAAGTCACTACAATAATTTAAAATCTTGGTATAATACATAAGAAATATTAATAAAAAAACAAATATACGTGTCAATCAGATATCAGAGAAATCGAAATGGAAAAGGAATGGTGGAACGATCAAATAAAACTAATTATTTTCATTAATAGTTTTGTTAAAATTTGACTACTTATAGTAAACATGGTGGAGTATTTCATTTATTTGAAATATGTACGACTGCTAGTTATACAAAAAGCCGCTTCTAAAATCTTGATATGTTAGAGAAAGTATTTAGAGATGTGTTAATTGAAACATATGACAAGTGGACTGTTGGAAATGGTCATGATGAGTATATGCCAACACAAGATTATGTGGTTGAGACACAAAAAAAAATGATATAGACGAATATGATATGGGTGATGACAATAAATCACCTTCCAATATGGAAAACTCTACCCAAAAAGATAAAATGCATATAAATATTAACTTTAGGCGTAGACGTAATAGTTCGGGAACAGTAAAAAATCAAAAATTAGATAGCATATGACAGATGACTAGAAACCACTAAGTTTGCAGGTTTAAATTTATTAATAATAAAATATTTGATTTTTAAATATTTGATCAGAAACCATTAAAATATCTCTTTATTTTTTAAAATATTTTCTTTTGTCGAACGAACCAATAGTATTATCTACTTTTGAATTTTTTTAATAATACATATTTGATTGTTATCCTATTTTATATTTAATGTTTATGAAATTATAAATTTAATACATTTTTATCATAAATCTACAAATTTCGAAATTTACTATAATTATTTAATTATGTTTTATGAATATCTTTTAAATTCATAATTTTAAATATTTATTTTTATTAATAAATTATTTAATAAAACTATTTAAAATAAAAGTAATAATCTCTACAGTCTAATCTTACCAATCAAACTTTTATCAGTTTTAAAACTAACAGTTAAATTCTCTAAAGCCAAAAAGAAAAATATGTACACCAAAATGATTTAAACTTTTCATCAAAAGTTTACGGTCACAACTTTACCAATCGATTCAAACATTTAAAATATTAAAATCAAATATATACTAATAAAATAGCTACATTTGGGGCAGCAAATTTTTCAAAAATATTTTTACGTTTTTTATCAACTAAATATTTTACATGTACTATTTATATTTTCTAATATAATTCAGTAATATATTATCTAATTTAAACTTTTCATTAACTTCAAAATTACAATAGTAATATTCCTAATTGCAAATCATTAAAAGTTATTTGGTTTGATTGAATATTTTGAATATATATATATATATATATTAAAATAAAAATTAAGTTTTAAATTTATATAACAATTTTCTTAGATATGTTCACAATTGATTATTTAGCAAATAATACAAATGGTGTCAATTGTATTTCTTATATTTCAACGATATAAATTTAGTTTTTTGTTTTCTATAATAATAATGTTAATTGTGTTAACGTGTATCACTCTAGTACTTATTTAAAATCACTCTTTCTCAACTTTCTTTAAACTTTATATATTAGTTATTGTTCAATTACTAAATAAAAACACTCTTAGAGAAATGTGTTGAATTATATCTTTTCTTCGTGTGCAGCTTGTCTTGTTAGATTGATTGGCATACCATTATTCTTTTATTTATCAATAATGATTTTAAGCTTATTCTCTATTTCACCGGATATCATAACTTTATTTTTGATGTTTCTATTTTGAGAAGAATATGAAAAATAAAAAATGAGTTTTTTAAATTGGGTAGAAATATGGATAACCATCTGCTGTATGTGTTGAAGCCAAATATTTGGTTTTATCTAGAGTGTTGTAACTTGTAACACGTTCAAGAGATGTTAGTATTGTCATTCTTCTAAACAGTCAAATTCATTTAGAAAAACACTAATTATTACCAGATTTTACAGTACTCCTTTAAAAACTCAAGAGTTATTAGTTAAAAATGTACCTTTTGTTGATTGTATTTGGTCCGTAAAGCAATGATGGTATTTCAATGGTGTTTGAGCTACAATGATAGTACTACGCTTTTCAGAGCAGACACCTCATTTGATATTTTCTGTAAACAATAACATAATCCATATCTGCAAAAGTTCTAAATAGAGTAAAAACGTACACAATCTCGAAATGTGAGCTCACTTACCTAAAGATGGTTAGATTGGGCGAATTGTACGTAGACATGCATTTGATAATAATAATAATAATAATAAAAATCCTAAAGATATTAAAGGTTTGTGTAGTTGTAAAGGAAATGGAGATAATGGAATATTTTATATGTGGCCAATGGTTTATCATATTAAAGTTTTAGATTATTAGGAAGAGAAACTAACGTGAAAATAAGATCATATTTAAGTAAACGAAACTAAGGAATTTATCATTATTAAGAGAGAATATAATGAGTTTTTTTTAATGTATGTCATATGACAACTTATAAAAGAAAACTAAAATGATGGTGCAGCTGGCTTAAAAGTCCCAAATACATTCTTTCATATGTGTTAAATTTTATAAGTTAGTTATTAATTTTTTTTTATTTAACAGTTTATAAATATATATGATATGATTAAGTATTCGTATATTTATTATATATTTGAAGTAGAAAATAATTTTAAATATACTAACAAATGATTGTTAATAAAGATATGAATGGTTAAATTATTTAATTGTTCTTTACAATTCGATATTGATAAAGTATTTTTTTTTGTCAAGGATATTAATAAAGTATATGTCAAAATTGAGGATTAGTTTGGTAAATAGGAATTGGGTTTTAAGATATTTATTATATATAGATATATACTTCTAATAATTATATATCCCAAATGATTAATTATGAATAAAAAACAATGATAACTTCAAATTTCTACCAAAAGTAAGTTATTATTATAATTAATAACACTTATGATCTAGATACATTCCATTTTTCATATACGTTGTTTTAGATGAGATGTGTATCAACAATATAAGCAAAAGTGGCACAAGCATGCATACATATAAATGTGTATTTATAACGTATGTGCTTACATAAACAGAAACCAAATAAAGAGGAGGATATACAATTTCAACTAAATTAGCCTCATCCTATTATACACGCCATTAGATTCAATATATAAATGCTATTGCCAATTGATTCTAATTGCAATTTGAGTAAATACCTGATAGAGGTATCAAATATCAACTGGAGTAAGGAACGACTAGATGTCAAAAATAATAAAAAGCATTCCACTGAAAAGAGCCACCTACAACAATATAAGACCCATTTGACCAAAATCTTGCTAAAAACTGTAGAACATTGCTTCAGTTAAGAAAGCAATATAGATTGAGTATAAAATCGTGGAATCTGCGATGAAACTTAGCTAAAGCTTCTACTAAAGGTTCATTGATCTCCAATGCATATCAACTGTATTGAAGTTTATCTGCCAAATCCATTTCTTATTTTACTTCGATCGCAGTGAAACTTAGTAATAACCTCGTTATCTAAGATAAACCAAAAAAAAAAACTTTGAATGAGAAATAAACCATAAAACGTATTCATTCATTTTCGGAACTTTAAACATGAACAAACTGTGGTCTAGTTGAATACTTGTGGACGCGCCTTTGAGTAGATATATGCAAATGGGTATTTTTCTATAATGGTTGTGTCACTGTTTATAAAAATACTATCTGGAGAAGCGCGTACTTTCCCTTGTGTGCAATGATGTTTTGCTGTTCTTTCTCACGAGCATCGTCCAACTCGGAGCAACATCTATCATTGCGTTTACTATTTCCAAGTGATCTTGAACTATTGATTTTAAGCTTTAGACTTCTCAATAAACCTCCTGTTTATTTATCTTTTAACTCTTGAGATGATCACACTTTGATCAACTCATATTTATAGACTAAAACTCTTTCCAAGTCCTAATAGAAATATGAGACACTTTTCCTTAAGCTTGAATTCCTTTTCGCCAATGTTTTGAATTCCAATGAGATCCCACATTTCTTTGAACTTGACTCTTCCTAACGCTTTTGTTAATATATCCGCCCTTTGCTCGCTTCCGGGAACGTGGTCAACTTCGACTAGCTCCTCATCTACACATTCTCGAATAAAATGGTACCTAGTGCTTATATGTTTACTTCGCCCATGAAACACCGAGTTTTTTGTGAGAGCAATTGCTGATTTATTGTCTACCTGTAAGACTACTTTCTTGCATGTTCTTCCCAAGGTTTCGATTAATAAGTCTTAAAGCCATATCGCTTGCTTCGCTGCTTCGTTTGCTACCATAAACTCTGCCTCACACGAAGATAATGCAACGGTTTCTTGTTTCTGGGAACACCATGTGATTGGACACTTGTTCAAGTAGAACACATGACCGGTTGTACTTTTCCCATTATCAACGTCGACGTTGTGGCTGCTATCGCTATATCATATGATCTCAACATTCTCAGCACGCCCATACTCAAGACCAAAAGAGAGTGTTCCAGTCAAGTATCGTAATACTTGTTTCAAGGTAGCTCTATGCAATTCTCTGGGTTCTTGTGATATGTTGTGTTTTTGACCGCTTTTCGGTCTCGTTTTCATTCGTTTTGTCTCGGTTTTAGTTGCATGTAGAGTACTTATAGGTCATATTGCATTGCATTTGCATTTATTAGATATGGAGCAACCAAAGAACGAAGTTCGGATCAAACGAAGAGAAGCGGGCAAAATCGAAGAAGAACCAAGTGGACCAGAACATGTGTCCTGGCCAAGGGTCCCGGGTAGCTAACCCGGGACGTCACCCAGCGAAAGTGTCCCGGTCAACGGTCCCGGGTAGCTAACCCGGGATGACCTCTGAAGACGAGACAGAGCGACCAGTCCCGGGGACAGTTCCGGATTGCCTAACCCGGGACACATGCCGCTGCTCATCCTCGAAGACCCGTCCCGGA
>OVAO01002708.1:1976-12273 GCA_900406285.1 Biscutella auriculata | reverse complement strand
GAAGCTAGGGTTCTTTCTATTTATAGAAGGACCCTCGCGAGCAATCGTCCCGGGCTGACAAACTGGGACACATTGGTTTCCCAGGCCAGGACTCTTTGGATTATGTCTTCTGGGAGTGATAGTCTCGGGCTAACAGACCGGGATGGGGTACCCGGGACGATGTGGTTTCTTTTTCCAGGACGAACTGTCCCGGGTTGGACAGGCCGGGACGCATCCTAGGACGCTTGTCGCTGGTTGGATTGTTGGGATCGTCTCGGTCAGGGCGGACTCTCTGGACCCGGACGGTTACTTCGGGACTCCTTAGATTTTAGGGCAGTGAGATTCGTCTCGGGCTAGACAGGTCGGGACCTTGGCCGGGACATTGTTCTGGCGCACGTAGAGGAGGTGTCCCGGGCTATGCTAGACTGGGACTGCTTGATTCCTTGTCCGGGACTCTTCACTGGAATTGACAGGGTTTGGCTCAGTATGCAAGTGATTCTCCATTCGATTCGCATTTCATCATTTGGTTGCTTCACACCTGATACATGCAAATGCAATACAATATGACCTAGAAAGACTCTAAATGTAAGCTAAAACAGAATAAAAACGAATGAAAACTAATCCTAAAAACGATCAAAAACACAACATATCAAAAAGCTTTGTCTCTTGTATTGAAGCTCGCTAGACTAAGGTTGCTTTCATGAATTATTGGAGTTTTAATTCGAACCTTTAATTAGCATGATCATTCTATTTCACTTGTGCTTTGTGGCTTCTAATATTTTCAAGTACGAGTTTGGGCAATAAAATTGAAGCACCTTTAGCCCCGCTTGGTCGTTCTCATCTTAAGGACGATTCCCTCTCACCCGCTACTACCTCGGCCTAAAAACTTGTGAGTTCACTACTTACTTTTAGTCTTGATGATTTTGTAAAATCTTGCAAGATTTTGAGCGGCGTTTTAGAAGCATCAATCCGGGTAGATAAGTAGAATAGGGTTGGAACGAAATGAAAAAGCACTTGGGTATATCTAAGACTTGATATCTTTCGGTTCAAGGGTAGCTTAAGTGGTTCTTGCCTTGATGATGGGTTGCTTGAAAAGAAGTAGAGTTTGGTAAAGAGAAAGAAGAAAGAAATCACCAAAGGAAAAAGGAATGAAAAAGAAACTCAAAGAGATAGAAAGAAAGTGGTTTAGTTTTGGCTCATGGTGTAAAGAAAAAGAGCACTACCCCAAGAAGAAAGTTATGTAAAGAAAAGGAATTCAATGATCAAAAAGGGAATTACCCTTGGTAGATAGTTGCCAAAGATTGGAAAGAGTCAATATTGAGCAAAAGAAAAGAAAAGATCTCTTGAGAAAAAATGAAAATGGTGTGAGCTTCAAAGAAGAAAGTGGGTAGAATAAGATTGAGGTTTGGGAAGTAAGATTGATGCTTAATAGGAAATGCCACATTTCTCTTATTCTTACTCGCTTTTACTATAATTTCTTCACTCCGTGAGAGAAACCGCATTACAACTAACCCCATGTCGTGTAGAACCTTCTCTTTAGCTTGGAGTCCCCTTTTAACTGAACCAAACGAGACCTTGTGTTATGCCTTGATCATGTTCCATGCTCTATCATGAATGAATATAAGAAAGCAATTTAGGATGGTTGAGTGGATTGCTAGAGCTTAGTATTAAGTTGCGAATTGGCTTAGATGATGAGATAAGTAGTCGTGCTTAATTGAAAACGCTCTCTCCTTTGTTTTTGGATTGCTTGGTTTCCGTTTTTCAAACCTCTTCTCTTTACTTCGAATTCGTTTTTCTTGAGGGCAAGCAAAGAATAAGTTTGGGGGAGTTGATATGTTGTGTTTTTGATCGTTTTTAGGATTGGTTTTCATTCATTTTTATTCGGTTTTAGCTTGCATTTATAGTCTTTATTGGTCATATTGCATTGCATTTGCATGTATCAGGTGTGAAGAAGCCAAAGGATGAAATGCGAGTCGAGTGGAGGATCACTTGCAAAACCGAGCCAAATCATGTCATTTCCAGCAGAGCATCCCGGTCAGGGAATCAATCAGCCCAGGTTCAGCTTAGCCGGGACACTCTCTCTTCACCAGAACAATCCGTCCCGGCCAAGGTCTCGGCTTGTCCAGCCTGGGACGAATCTCACTGCCCCGACTATCAATGAGTCCCAGAGTAGCCGTCCCGGTCCAGAGAGTCTGCCCTGACCGGGACGATCCCGAAAATTCAACCAGCGACAAGCATCCCGGGATACATCTCGGCCTGTCCAGCTCGGGACAGTTCGTCCTGGAAGAAGAATCCATATCGTCCCGGGGTACCCCATCCCGGTCTGCCAGCCCGAGATCAACGCTTCCATAAGACAAAAGCCAAGGTGTCCCGGCCTGTCTAGCCGAGACGATTCAGTGCGGGTTCATATGCCATTAAATACCTCATTCTCCCAACTACCTTCACTTATGTTTTTCTTATTTAGTTTTAGTTTTTCTCTTGCTTTTAATTCTCTCTTACTCTTGTTAATGATTGATTCTAACTAGATTATTTATCTAATGCTTGATCCTATTATGATTACTCTTTATTTGATTTTTGTTAGATTGATGGTTAGAGAGTAGTAAAACCCTAAGTGAGTGGATTAGGTAGATTAGGGTGGTTTAGTGCTTAGACATACTACTTAGGGTTTGTAATCAACATGTCTTCACTTAATGGATGAGCTTAAGGCTAGAAGGGAAGTAATTAATCAATTCTAGAACTTAGACATTTCACGCCCGGAAGGTGTTCGATGAAATGCTCGAATGAATCTTTTAAGTGCTATTTGAAGTCTAACCAAGGGATTGTGCTAGGATCATATAGTGATTGCATGGACTAGGGTTTAATGCGTACTAATTCATGCATTTAGTCAAGGGATTGATACTTGTATGTTTTGGTAAATGGTATTTACCAAGGGATTGGACTTATCTAAATCGGATAGCTCCTAGATCAAGGATAAGCATTTAGATGTTGTTAAATGAGTAGTATGTGTAAGAAGTATACCACCCGAGTCGATAACCTTAATTCATTCGCTTAGTTTCTCTTTGTATTTCTTTTTAATCGGTTTTGTTGACTTTTAGTTGACTTTTCTTCTTGTTGACTTTGTTTAGTGACAAAGAAATCTCTATTATCTTCATAGACTTGGCATTCCTCTTCATAGAATTAGTGTGTGATCAAAACTCCAAAATGGTTTGATATATCCCGGATACTTGTATCCACCCTCTACTACATTTTATCATAATTAGATATTAGTCTTCTCTTTAATCAATAAGGCGAAGGCGAAATATCTCTTTATCAGAGCTCTGGAAGATTCATTAAACTTGTACAAAAGATGGTATTTACACTGTGAAATCTAGTTACTGGGTTAAATCTCATGCATGAAATACTATAAATCATCAAGTTATTAATGGAGATAATTTGATGAAAAGCTCAATCTGGAAAATGAAATTGCCGAGTAAAATACATCACTTTCTGTGGAACATCGTTTCGAATTATATAAGCACATGATCAAATTTAAAACGCAGACACATTTCGAACGACTCTATATGTAAAAGATGTTATAAAGATGATGAAACAGTGAAACAATTGTTGTTCGACTATGATTACGCAAGGGCAATATGGAGAGCTTCATGCCTTTCGAATTTGATCTTTTCTGATCCTGCAGTGAATATGAATGAAAAAATCAAGGAATGCATCAGATACAACTCGGAAACAAATCTTTATCATTTTATGAATCTCCCAATTTGGATTAGGTGGAGATTATGGAAATCTAGGAATTTACTTCTATTCCAAAATAAAGATACATAATGGACTAAAACTCTCCATCTAGCTAAATCAGATGCTCGTGAATGGAGTTTATCAAGGATACCAAATGATACTTCTGATACCCAAGAAACAATTCCAGTTTGGCAAAGTCCAGAAATAAATTGGATTAAATGCAACCTAGATGCATCTTTCATAAATTGTGAAACAGAGGCTACAGCATGATGGATTTGTCGGGATAGTAAAGGCGGGTTTAAAAATGCAGGTCAGGCGAAGGGGAACAGAGTCGCAAGTGCCATAGAAGTAGAGTTTTAAGCATTAATTATATCAATGCAAGATTGCTGGATCAAAGGTCATAGAAGAGTGATCTATGAAAGTGACTCAAAAAATTTAATCGCCTTCATTGAAGGGAAATCGTCCTATTTTAATCTTCGGAATTGGATGTTGGAATCTGAAAGGTGGAAGAGCAAATTTGAGTATGTTCATTTCAAGTGGACGAGCAGAAAGAATAATAATCCTGCAGATTTGCTTGCAAGATCTCAGAGGCAAAGACAAACTTCGTTTACTTCATATATGTATTTGCCTTCGTTTTTGATTCATGATGTTCACAATGACTCTGTTTCTGCTTAATAATATCTCTGTTTCGTCGGAAAAAAAAACTTATTTATTGATTTAAACTAAATCTTTTAAATTTAAAAAAGGTAAATAGAAAGAATATACTTTTCATATTGTTATTAGTTTTTAATTATTAATTTTTCTTTTGAAATAATTGTTTAAATTATAGATTTTAAAATATAGACTCTTATTTATTAGTTTAAACTAATTTGTTTAAATTAAAAAGGATAAATAGAAAGAATAGTTAAGATTATTATTGGATTTTTAATTATTAAATATCTAAACAATCGCTTAAACTATAGATTTTTATTTATTGGTTTAAACTAAATCATTTAAATTTAAAAAGGTAAATATGAAGAATATTCTTTTAAGATTATTATTGGTATATAATTTTAAATCTTTTTAAAAAATTAAAAAATGTATTAAATTATTGGGTATTTATTCATATAAAATATGTGATTAAATAGAAAGAATATTTTTTTTAGGATATTTATTGTTTTTTAATTATTAAATATTAAAAAAATGTTGAAGATATATAGAAAATAAATTATTATAACAAAATATATTATTAAGTATTAAATTATTGCAACGAAATATATATATATATAGTGAAGAACCAAAATGGTCTTGTATAATTTTGTTAAGTAGATAAATATGGTTTTAATAGCATACTAGAGTTGTACCCGCGCAAAAGATGTGTTAATTTTTATTTATAACTAAGACAATAATTTATACTTTAGATTATAAAAAGTAATAGTATATAATTCTAAGTTATACATGATTTTTGTTTGATTTTAAAATTTATTTAGGTAATTAAGTAATGTTAAATTTGTTAAAATATTGTTATATATTTTAGATTGTAAATAGTGTTCGTTTTATTGTAGGTAAATTTGTAAACAAATGTATCGATAGGGCAATATGTTTAATTTAGGTATATTTTAACCTATAAATAAAAATGAAAACCAAAATACATTTTGATTTTTTTTTAAATACATGATTAAAATTTAACATATGATTTAAAATGCTAGAGTTCAAAACATATGATGAATATTTTAGTGCGTACATTCAAATATGAATTTTGTTTCTTTTTGTTAGTAAAAATTATTTTAACTTAGATTCTTATTAAGATAAATTTTGAATTTATGTACCCTAAGATATTTATAAGGAAGAGTATTCTCTTTTAACTTATAACAAGATAGTTAAAATATAGATATGTATATAAGATAACAATTTAAAATTATATATTTAAAAATTTTTATGTATTGAATTATAATTACGTAATTCTTAAATATTATTATAATAATATTGATTAAAAATATATGTATGATTTAATTTACCTAATCTCTTATTATAACTTCTGTTAAGCAAATAAACTCTACTTTTTTAATTTTTTAATAGTATAGATAAGGTGTCTTACATTGGGAAAAAGATACTAAACCGGATTTGGGCCTAAGCCCAATTTTAATGAACCAACTTGAGATTCCTCTTCCTCAAGATTAAGTTTGCTCATTGATGCTTCTCCTTCGCTTTCGATCGAATCGATGGATCTCGACCAGACCCTGCCACTGAGCGAGCGACCGGAGTGGTCGGACGTCGTCCCGTTAATTCAGGACGATGGGCCGAACCCGGTGGTTCCGATCGCCTACAAGGAAGAGTTCCGCGAGACTATGGATTACTTCCGGGCGATTTACTTCTCCGACGAGCGATCTCCTCGCGCACTACGACTCACGGAAGAAACTCTACGCTTAAACTCCGGGAATTACACCGTAATGATTCTCTTTTAATGGAAACAGTTTCGAATTTGATTGGAGATACTTGTTCAGTTACATATAATCATTTAACCTATTTGAGCTCTTACTGTTTTGAAATTTGATGGATTTTTTACTCTTTCTATTTGTCTTCATTGCATCTACTTACTCTAAAAACAACTTGTTTTGAATGAGCGGTATTTTCTCTCCTTTTGAAGGTGTGGCATTTCAGGCGTCTAGTACTCGAGGCGCTTAATCACGATTTGTATGGAGAACTTGAGTTCATTGAACGCATCTCTGAGGACAACTCTAAGAACTACCAATTGTGGTAAATTACTTCTCTTCTCTCTTCTTTTTCATGAAACTCTTCTTTATCTATGAGTAGTGTTGATACTGTGAAATTGATTGATGACTAGTTCTGAACAAAGAACTGTATCTTCGCTTTATCAGTACATTTTCATTGGCTCCATAGTGAATGTGTGATATTTGATATCGAAGTTTGCTCTTTAACACATTGTAAAGTCACATTTCTGCTGCTTGAAAAAAGTTAACCCCTTGGCAGGTTTGGTTTGATTTTGTGGTTCTGCTCTACTTTTTCTTTTTCATTAGGCATCATCGGCGATGGGTTGCAGAAAAACTGGGTCCTGATGTTGCAGGGAGGGAACTTGACTTTACTCGGAGGGTACTTTCACTTGATGCCAAACATTATCATGCTTGGTCACATAGGCAGGTTTGTGATCTCAAACTTTTTTGAAAGAAGTCACTTTACGTATTATCTTTTAGCTTGATGATGTTTGGAAACAATTTGCAGTGGGCATTACGAGCATTAGGAGGATGGGAAAATGAGCTTGATTACTGTCACGAGCTCCTTGAAGCTGACGTCTTTAACAATTCCGCCTGGAATCAAGTAACATGTTTCCCAAATGTTTCATTTGCCAATTCAGTCACCTTTATGAAATAACTCTTACCTTTAAATCTTGGCAGAGGTATTACGTTATCACTAGATCTCCTATGTTGGGAGGCGTAGAAACCATGAGAGAATCTGAAGTAAGCTACACAATCAGAGCCATTGTAGCTTATCCCGAAAACGAGAGCTCGTGGAGATATCTGAAAGCCCTTTACAAAGACGACTCAGAGTCTTGGATTAGTGATCCAAGTGTTTCCTCAGTATGTCTGAGAGTTATCTCGCGCACGGATTGCTTCCATGGATTCGCTCTTAGCACCTTTTTGGATCTTCTGTGCGATGGATTTAGACCAACCAACGAGCATAGAGACTCGTTGAAAGCTTTAGCTAAAGAGGAAGTGGATAATAACTTGGCCAATTTGGTATGTACCATTCTTGGTCGTGTTGATCCTATAAGAGCTGAGTATTGGGCATGGAGGAAGAGCAAGATTACTACAGTGGTAATGTAACGACACTTGATACAAATAAATTGATCTTTTTTTGTTGTTTAATTTTCACATTTAAATGTTTGTTAATGAATCACATACTCTCGTTAACATATGGGTCCCTTGTTAACTAGATCACATGAATGTGTATGACTTCCAGATTCTTCTCACAGGCAATGTTTTTTTTTATTAACCAATCACTTTTTATCGACTCAATCTTGAAAATGGTTTGAATTATATCTAGGTATACACATCAATCTCTAATCTAAAACGTTTGATAAACAAAAAGAAATTAACTAGATTTGTTCTATGAAACGTTGATCTATATATATATATATATTTTTTTTAAACGTAACTATAGTATAAAAAAGATAGGTAGACAACTTATGATTTCTCTTGGAAAATTCTTATAAAACCTCAAGAATATAATGATCTATATATATACTTCGAAAAAGATAAATAATATGATATATAAATTATATGGCTACATCCATCTCCTAGAACCTGGCAAGTCACATTCACAACAAGCTCCACCACAAACACTTGAAAAGGATTTCTCTTTGGGGTTAATACTTAAAACACTTTTAGATTCATATATTCGTACTCCATCAATATCAGCTATTTCGTTAATTTTCTTGTGGAAAACAAACCAAGAAACATTATTTTACAAAAGAAGATGAGAGTTGAACTTGAAAGAAAAAAAAAAATACATAGTGAAGAGAGAAAGAAACTATATATGACCTCATAAAATTTTGGAAGCTGATTCTTATTAAAAAAAATTGTATCCACTTAAAATGGTCGTTGATAGAAAGAGGAAGCAACAAGCATGGAATTGACATAAAGGCTACTCATAACCACATCTATATTTCAACCATTCACGTCGCTCCTCATACCAAACAAAATATCGATCACATAAAAGTCTTACGTAACTAATAAGAACCAATAAAATAATCAAAGATCAGAGAAATCAATTTTACAAAAAAACATCCGCCATTTCTACTCTCTCTTATTGCTTCTCCCATCAAACACCAATTTTCTATCTCATCGTAACCAAAAAAAAAGAAGTATATCCTTCTTTTATTTAAAAGGAAGATATATTATCTTTTTTTTAACTTATTTTCAGTTATTATAAGCTTTTGTATATAAGAAAAAAATGAAAAGTATGATGTTAAAGACAACTCCGGAGCTTTTCAAGGGAGATGGAGTGTACCTTACGGATCATCATCTCGCTGCAACTCGATTGGTTAGTCCATCAAACCGATTTACTAAAATAGGTACAATACATTGGCAACGATTAAGCATAACAAAGACCGGGTTCAGTCGTGGGACTATGGCTAGAGCCATCTNCGGATCATCATCTCGCTGCAACTCGATTGGTTAGTCCATCAAACCGATTTACTAAAATCGGTACAATACATTGGCAACGATTAAGCATAACAAAGACCGGGTTCAGTCGTGGGACTATGGCTAGAGCCATCTTTACCCCTGTCTCCGATCCCACAGTTTCCCAAACCAAAAAGGTAAATAAATGATTGTAGACCATAGCTTTCCATACAACAAAATAATTAGACATATGTTATTGAGTTTAGTATATTACTTTGAAACTGTTTTGATGCTGATCGGTGTCCAATTCGACCCATCTAGCAACTCAATTATTATTGATTAATTGAACTCCTGGCTAGTGAAAACCGGAGATTGGATACTTTGGTTTAAACTACTTGTTAGAACACAAATTCGGTTACGCTATCGTGACATTTGGTTTTTGTCTTGTGAGAGTATATTGAAAGTTGATGTTGATTGGTTTGAACATGGAATGGTTTAAAGTTTAACTGACACTACTCGATCGAGATAACTATCCATCTAAGAAAAAGAGGTTACTCTGGTAAACATTTAAATAATTCCCGCCTACTAATCTAAAAACTATCTTCAACAAGGTATAGTAGAAACATCAACTTTTAAAAATATAACTATTTTAAAAAATTGCATTTTAAATTTAGCATTATAAAGTAAACCCCTTCCGACCAATCTGGTGGATATACCGTTTAAGATTCCTGTGCCACTTGGTAGATCCGTAAATGCAACGTTTTGTTACTGAAGTCACTAGAATACGTAAATGTACATATACAGATGCACATAAAAACAAAATACAAAAACACCAATCAGATTTTCTTATTTTTAGTTGAGCTTTTTTTTTTTTGTTATGGTGCTATTTCCCATAAAATGATTCATGTGTTGAGATGGTTGTGTATTTACCAGTATTTTTCTTCTTCTTTTTATTAAGCAAACATTTTGTTAAAAGAAAAGAATATTGGGAATTGAAAGAATGGTGGTTGCAACTTGCAAGTGTGTGAGTGATAAGGCCAACACATCTATGACGAGTCACCGGACGGAAACTTCTATGATTTTTGGTCAAATGATTTTACAAATTTAGCATTTCGAGGTTTGGATTTTGGAATTATCTCTTTCACAAAGATAATAACGTAGGTTTGCTGCTTACGTGTACCATGCAAAAGCTAATTTCCCTTAATTCTAACGTCTCACTGTATATATAACTTTAATATTATCATGTTTTATTTTTAAAGAATAATTTAAATTAATTTATAATATCAATGATCTTTTTAATAAAAAAATCAATCATTTTTAAGAATTTCGATTATTTTGTTCTAAAAATAAATATTTTAAAACTATAATAATAAATTTTATTAGTTTAAATTATAAAGGCTATAAATATTTAGTTGTAAGATAATTCAGAGAAAAAGCTATTTTTTTTTTTTTTTTTTTCCCTCCAA
>OVAO01002707.1:0-12279 GCA_900406285.1 Biscutella auriculata | reverse complement strand
TGTAGCATTTAAGACAGCACTCAGTGAATCCTTCAGCGACAGCGTTTCTGGTACATCGCCATAACTCATAGGAGTAGCTGTTCGCTCAGCTATTGTTTGTACAGCTCTTGCTCTAGAGGAATCGGTAGAGCTGTTTTCGTTGACATCCACTGTTAGCTTTTCAAGGTAGCTAGTGAGGGAAGACTCGGCAAGGAAACCTGAAATTCCTCTGTGTCCGTTTCCATACGCCAAGTCAGCAGCTGTTTTACCCAGAGGAAGTTCCGGAGATGGGTCTGTCAATGCTCCAGCATCAGCACCCAGAGAGACGAGTACAGCCACAGTATCCTCCCTGAAGTAGAACAGTATGTGGAGAGTTAGTTCGATATGTAAATAAAAACCAACTACAGCTCACATCATAACAAACCTGATAACTTTCAAACCAAGATAAATGGTAAGAAGTTTTATGAAAATACTTGCCTGCCACTGAATGCAGCCCAATGAAGAGCAGACCACCCATTTGCATCGCGGAAGTTGATGCTAACTCCTGCTGCTATAATTGGCTTTATAGCCCAATCGTACCCAAGCGCTGCAGCAAGGTGTAGAACACCTTGTCCTTCTTCATCTAGTATATTTGGACCCTTGCCATCTTCAGTCACCTTACGGATGAGCCATATATATAATTTATCTTCAAACTCTTCCCTAATAAGTCGATCTGTAGCTTCCAGCTCTGTTAAATCTTTCTCAGTTGTCCCTGTAAGGAGAGACTCCTTTTCATCTTTTAGCAACATGATTTTACTGATTTTTCTTCGTTTCTCCTCAACATCCTCAAATATATGGTATTCCTGGACAGAAGATCTGCGAGCCAGCAGCTCTTCGAATCGCAAATGAAGTGACGCTTCATTTGTGAAGGCACCATATATATCACCAGTATTTAACTTTTTGGTTGACCCAGGAAGGAAATCGAACTCTCGTACTTCACTGCAAGAAAACCTGTCAGAACATGTAACATAGAACGGGACTTGACCAATTTCATGCGGAGGAGCATGGCAACAAAGAACACCATCTACTAAAATCTCAGCCGGAACCTCCACTTCTCCAAACATGCATGACCAGCTATAGTTATTTATTTCCTGAGCACTCAACAGAAACGTCCCAATAACCATTACCTGTTCGACAAGTAAAAGGGTAGATGAGAAAGGAATCATCTCTTTAACAAACCTGAAAAGCGAAAGAGGTGGAAAATAGGATCTAAAAGCTTAATGTTGGTTCACCGGATATACAGAAAATATAAGAGCAGAATGGAACTACTACTTTGGACCTTACCACTTGCAAAAAGATTGGAATATTGCGCAGTAAGTGCTCTGCCAAACCAGATTTACAAAAAACATTTGGCATATTGCACTAACAAAAGAAAACCATCTTAACTGAATGCTACACCACAAAAATATTTTTTCAAATATAACATAAAAGCTACCTCAACTTCTGAGTCGGTCTGAGTCCATTTGGGCCAAAAGTCGATCATAGTGAAGCGTTGATGCTCCGATAGAGAAGGGCTTAAGGAAGACCCAGCTGCTACAGTTTCACATGCAACAGTTGTCCACGCAATACCTCCAGATAAAGACTGCATCTGCAAGTCCTCCATCTCGCCAAGTTCTTTACTAACCCATCGAGAAAAACTATCAACCTTTTTCAAACTATCCTCTTTTTTTAGCAATGATTTCCTCAGAGGTAGTGTTTGGTTTGCACTTGCTTCATATAGCAGATCCTCCGAAGCTAATTTAGGTATATATGCTGCTTCAGTACTTGTAAACGGAGCCTGAAAACTGCCCCCAATAGGCTGCTGATTTTGACTGCCATGAAGACTCGAAAATGTCCCAAAATTTTCATGTGCTCTTTGCCCAAGTAAAGTCAGATCAGTACCATCAGTCATTCTAGAATGTAAATCCATGGGCCACTTTTGTAATGGCAAGCTTTCCTGAACTGGAATCTACAGAGACGAGAAACTAAAAATCAGAGATTTTTAAATAAAAAATTGAAATTGCACAGAGGTTATGATTGCGATGAGCCAATGACTTATTACAAATTTCCCAAACAAAAACTCATAAGATTTATATTTTCCAGAGGATATTTCTCACTTTTGTTAATTTCTTCTCACGCACAAAATATACTTGGATTTTAAATGAATAGCGTAGATACATACCTGCCAATTCACTTGGTTTTGAAGAGGATTTCTGAGATCCTCTGCCGTTAACAGGGCGCCTTTCTCTATATTCCCTTCCACAGGCGTTAAACCAGTATTAGAAGACTGTGTCTGCAACAGGGCGTTATAAGGTAGATTCTGGTATCTTGTCAATGAATTTTCAACTGAAGCATCCCATGTTGGGACATCAACTGATCTTTGGGAGTCACTTTCTTTGACTCTATTCCCATGAACCTGCGAAACAAGTCCAGTGCCAGGAGCCGATATCCAACCATCTCGATTTCCTAGAAAGAGAAGACAAATTCAGCGCAAAAGAATTTATGGTAACACACGGGTAGCTTGGAAAGCAGAAAGCAAATGTAGTACCCCAAATTGAGGTCGGAACATAAGAATTCATTGTGCTAGCATTATGCTGATGTCCTATCTGAGGACCAGTTTGAGGTTCAAGATGTGCTCGCAAACTAGAACTTGCTTGACGACTATCCCCTGTATTAAAACTGATATAAGTTTGTGTTGAAAATTACATGTAGAAACAAGGGCAGGACTAAAATCAACCGCAGATACTCATCCATATAACAAAACTATATTCCTAAACAAAATATACCAAAGCATAAAGTAATGAGAAATTAAATACCAGAATCAGATTCTTCATATAGTGGCGACAATGTGCTGGATGGGGTTGCTGTTGAATCAATATTCACCGAAGTGGTGCCACTCAGAGAATTTGAATTGTTTTCTTTAGTTCCACTACTACTCATCCGGTTACCCTGTATGATAGCATAACGTACAACATAGGATGACTATATCAAAACCACCCGTAGAAAGCATCCAACTTAAAAAGGACCATATAATGCTGACTGGTGAAAAATCATATCCTTAGAGTATATTAGTACAGTAACAAAAGAAAAGCTACCTTAACCTCCAAGTAGTGAACGAAAACAATATGCATCAGATCCCTGATCCATATAACAAAAAAAACATTAGACATCAGCTCTAAATTGAAAAGTAACATAATATGAAAAAAAACTATCAGCAAGCACATTTCATTGTAGTAAATCAGGATTTTAAAGGTCCCTTGAGTTGAGATTAATGCCCCAGGCGTTCTACACCTAATCCTTTGGATCGGTCAAATATGACAAGGCTGTGATGTTATAAATTCTCGATGACAACTTTATTCTCGATATAATCTCACAATCCAAAAAACTGGTGTAGCAGGATCATAAAAACTATATTCACTACATGTTCTGTTACTTTAATAAAAGGCCGTTTCCAAGACGCAAGCAAAAATCCAGGCACAGTATACACGGTTGGATTTTTAAGAAGAAAACTGCAATTTGACAAGTAACAAAATCACTGAAAAAAGTAGCATTTACTGTTCAAGCATCCAGTAGCAACGCCTCTGGAAATTCTCATCGTCTTCCCCATGTGCATAGTAACAATGTAACACATCAATGCTTCCTACCTATATATACTTCAACAATGTTACTCTCCGACATTTGAGATATAACATTATAGACTATATTCGTCAGTAAATCAGAAGTAAAACCAAGCAAATTGGTTTTCAGGTCCATTACAAGAAGCTGCAATAAAAATTATTAAGGAACCATGGATGGGAAATATTAACCTTTAGCTTTTCGTGAGCCTCTTTTACAGTTTTCCCATCTTTCTTCTTCCTCCAGTTGTGTCCATCTTTCCTAAAATATCTAAGCACCTTCCTATCAAAGAGAAAAAGCGAACCACCTAGAAGAGCAGGATAGTTCTGTCAATTTACAGAGAAAAAACAGTAATAATCTGTTGTGAAGGAACAAACACAAAAGTCTTCGGGACTAATAGGATAAACCGGTAACACAAACAAAAAAAAATGTTAATGCAAGAAAGAATTATAACCCAAGTAGAAAATTGTAGCTTATTCATTATCCTTGTCGTTGCCTAGCTTATTTTTGAAACCAAAATGGAAAAAATAAGCAAGAAACATACTGGGTGGTCTGTTGGGAGGCTCTGACGCAATATGAAACTTCTGATGATTGCGAAGAATCTCACAAATCTCAGCAGGCCTCAACCACCTGTGTTGTGCTTCTAACAGTAACTGTTGGATATCTACAAGTTCATAAAAGGATAAGAAACACAAAAATGCCTACAACTTTGAATCTGAATACGGTTACAGAGCTAAACATCTGCTAACACTCTTCTTGCACCGACCAATATCAATATATCAGAGGAAACAGAGCAATTCAACTAAAGCGGTAATAACGAACCCAAATAATTCATTTCACTCAGAAGCAATCGTAGTTTGGTCGCATTTCACTTAAAACCTAATAATGATCAGATCCAAGCTACCAAAGGAGTAACCAAAAAATATGGAAAGGAAATAAAAAAAAAATCATAGATAGAGAGATTAGAGACCTAATTGAGGGGCAAATCCGAAAGATCCACGATCGGCCATAGAACATAAACTCAAAATCCACCAGAGACTTCTAGCTTGTCACAATCACAAAGAAACAACGAACGCTAAATCGATCTGAATATAAAAGAAAATGAGCTAAGTCTCATAAATCCACCCCGCTTTTGAGCTTTCCAGGTGTGAAAGCGAATCGAACTTTTGGCTTTCTCTGTTTTTGTTTAGTCCCTTTTTTGGGAGAGAGACGAAGTAAATCGGAAGGAAAGCGCCGACTGGTGGAGGTTGTTTATAAAACAGCGAATGAAACACTCTTATCCATTCATAATCTTACACGTGGAATACTGGAAGAAATTTGTGCATGTGTTCTTTTGCTGACTCGTGAATGTAAATTATAAATTTTGCAATGAATTAAATAGGACACTGAAATGTTGAAATTCAGGACATATAATTAAGCTGTTTGGATAAGAATGGTTATATCGATAAAGAGTTTAAATTTAATAAATTACAGAATTGTTGTTGATAAAAAAATAAAAATTATCACTTACATAATATTTGCACTTAAAAATAAACAAAAAGAGCTCTCAACTTCTCTTTTTCAGCAATTCTTTGGTGGGTTTTTTAGAAGCGAGTCTTTCCTTCCAATCGGTGATTAATTTTCTTTCGTACAATGCGTTTCCTCTTCTTTTTAACTCCAACCTCAGTTTTGATGTTTGAAGTGAACCCTCCTGCATATCCTCTAATTGTCGATGTAGTGTATGGATGTTACCTTTTCGATGGTTAGTAGTTTATTAGTCTTGGCTTTGGTCGAGACTCCCACCTAGAACTCTGATAAGTCTATCTCTTCTTCGTCGTTTTAGCTTCATTAAAAAATGAGATGTCTTAGATCTCTCTCAATGTAGTTAGGAGGGTCTTCTTTGTTGATATTATGTTTGGCGTGGTGGCGATGACATGTGGCCATCAAGTTCTCGGTGGCATTTTTCTTGCACAGTGGTAGCATCTTCGCATGGTAAGTCTTTATCTCCCTGTAAGCTCGTTCGGTTGGATCACGTTTGCAGATTCGCAATAAAAGCATCTCTTCTAGTGGCATAACTCTTTCTCTAAAAAAAATTTCAGGTTGATCGTTAGATTTCAACAATTGACGTTTATATCTCTAATCACCATAAAAATAGATTTGAAGTTAGACTAGATAAGTTTTGTGTTCAACATCTTCTCATCGATGGTGACCATGATCAAAATTGATGAACAACCAAGATTTTGATACTTTTTGAGCATTTGTCCTTTAAACCTTTTTCTTTTTACTTTTAATTCATATTTATGATCAGTGAACTATATAAATTATAATGGATTGAAACTTTTTTATCTAATTAAACAAAATCTTTAACAAAAAAATATTTGCAACTGAAAGATACCAAATGAAGTAATTGTCACATGTTTTCAACTATAGGGGATTCTATTACAAAAGAAAAAAAAAATGAAACGTAAATTTTATCCCCAAAATATTATAATTTTTGTAAGGATATTCTAGTACACATATTTTAATGATATCTCATTCCACTCTAAATTCAGAACTGGAAACTTTTGAATGTTTAAATTTATTTTATGGCATTTCGAAAAGTTATTTTGGAAATACGTAAGAACTTTACGCTTCCATTTAAATTATTTTATGAATTATTTTTTTAAAGTAGTGTCGTATGTAATCATAAATATTTTTAAAAAATAAAAAAAAGAAACTTTAACAAAATCTTCTTTTACTTATAAAAATAATATCATGATATATATTTTCCATAAATTAATTAATTTAAAATATTATATAAATCATATATAATAAATAATTGATAACTAAATTAGATTAATCTAAGAATATCTTCCAAGGTAATATCTTAATTTAAGTTATCATGTACATTAAAATTAAAGTATCTAGAGTTTTATTTCAGAAAAAATACTTCAATTTAAAATATCAAAATTTTGTATTTTGCAATATTGTCTATATCTTTATTCATCATTACTTAACATCATACAACGTATAAATAAATATAAAATATTCATTATTTAGTTATTACATGCAATATTTATTAATAAGACATTACATAATTATATAAATTACATATTTATTAAAAAACATACCAATAACATTTTAAATAAAATTCAAATATCATACTATTAATTAACATCACTACCCTTATTGTATTGTAATATTTATTTTATTTAATATTATAACTTGATTTTATATGTTTCTAAATATAATATGTAAAAATTAATATA
The DNA here is from genome assembly GCA_900406285.1 of Biscutella auriculata. Classification (NCBI taxonomy): domain Eukaryota; kingdom Viridiplantae; phylum Streptophyta; class Magnoliopsida; order Brassicales; family Brassicaceae; genus Biscutella; species Biscutella auriculata. The sequence goes on along the minus strand of OVAO01002707.1, from coordinate 5,440 downwards.
CATTTAAAGTGAAACATAAAAATATTAGCACTAAAACAATTGATATAAAACTTAAAATTATTATTTATGAATAATAAATAAATCTAAGGACTAATATGCAAAAAAAGTTGATACTTTAAAATTTGAAATATCATAGGGATATACCTCAAATTTGAAGTATCAACTTCATGATAGTTCAAATTTTGAAATTTTAAGGTACCATTTGGAATGTAAGTTACCTCAAATTTGAAGATTTGAGATAACATTTGGAGATTCTCTAAAAATCTCATGATTTTCTTATACGAAAGTTTAAAATAGTTGTGTTATAGATTTGAATATTTAATGAAATGGTAAAATAGTTTCCTTTTTGTTTTGAATCAAAGTTAACTTATTTAAATCTATTTTAAATAAGTTTTTTTTTGCTCATGATATTATATATATATATATATATATTATTCATTTTGACATATATATGGATTCTCTAAATATACATTATAATTTCATGTCATATAGATTTTCTCTCTACTAATTTCTTTTATTTCTAAATTTGTTATGATTCTTTTTCTTAGGAGTTGCCAATTTCGTTGAGGTCGTTCTCTCCGGCTACTGACGCCATCAAAGTTGTAAGATGATCGGTTCACACTTCCACTTCTTTTGACGTGGTCTTGTTAGAATAAGTGGTGGGTGTCGTTGGTTTTTGTTGCGGTAAAGTCGGTTTTTGTGGCGGCGTCTTGTCATCGCGTGTGTTTTGAGGCGATATTTCTTCAACAAGGCGGAGCTCGAAAGACTCTGGTTTTCTCTACTTCCTCGACTTTGAAGGCTCAGCGAGTTTGCAGTGGATTCTTCTGAATCTGTTAGCTCGGGATTTTATGCAAGTCAAAGGCAGCGAGAGGTTGGGCCGCTTAGGTTTATCGGAGTTGCTTCGTGTTATGGCACTTGATAGTGGTAGGCTTGCGGTCATTTCAACGCGGACCTCCGATGAGAGCTCTTGTGGTGGATGTATTAGTTAGTCGTGTCGTGTACAACGAAGGCGTTTAGGTTTTGACGCCTTCATTTTGTTTGATTTGTAAGTGGCGGAAAAAAATGCAACGGGTTATCCGACTTTATTTCCGATTCGGTCAATTTTTTGTGAGCTTTTGGTTGTTTAGTTGTTGTGATTATGTCTAGTTTGGAACCTTTCCTTTGTTTTCGATATTTAGCTCGACAAGTTTCCAAAATTTGAATATTCAAAGGATTTTAATTTTTGTGAGATAAGGATAATTCTTGTGGTTGTGTTAGCCTTCTCTATGTGCTCCTTTGGTATGAGCATTCTAGTATAGTTCATTATATTGAAGAAAGTCATGTTAAAATCTGGTTGTCACCAGTGATTACTCGTGATTTATAGGATTAATTGTTTCATTTTATGTTGTTTGTGGATTTTCTCGCTCAGTGGATTGGGATAAAAGCAGTACTACTAGTCTTAAACATTCATCTGTCAATAAACGATATTATATTTCTTAGTCCAGCCTCCTCCAACTTAGTATATTTTTCGCCCTTATCTTTAGTTATTTAGTTTCTTTTAAGTTATGTTTTCTAGTTTTTTTTTTTGTTTTTCTTCCGTTTAGTTTTCGAGGATTCTTTCTATCCGTCGATCTAGTATTTATAATTTGTAAGATTGAATTGTGTAAGTTGTTTCAATATATAAAATTCCAGTGAAACAAAAACTTTCTTCACTAACCATTATTAAACCGAATTAAACCAAAAACATATCGGATAGAAGGTTCAATCAAGAGCAAGATTCACGTGCTTTGAACGTCACTTCAAGATTCGGATTTCAGACAAGCTGACATACACAAAATGTCCACTCCAACACTAAAGCAACGACTAGATTTGTACCACGTGTATTTATCAGCATTTACCGTGAAAACAACTGATCTCACCTTTTTCTCCTTTCTCGAAAATTTCCGTCTTCTTCTTTTTACCTCTACACTCTATTAGTCTATTTCAAGAAAAAACAGTGTCGAATCATTATCACACATCCAGACAACAATCTCTGGAAACCCTGAGAAGTGAATCTAATAAAGTAGTGATCGGAAATCAGTCGACTCAGCGAGCTCTGTTTATCCTTAACGAAAGAAACTGTAACATGTTCGCGAGGTCTGTTTTCGCCGCCTCCACGATTAAAAGTCTGAATGAGATAACGAAACCTATGTGAATACATAGTTTATGCGGCAGTTTTCGCAATTCCGATATCAATACTAACTTGGAGTGGAGGAGGATGAGTTCTGCGTCGGCAAAGGAGAAGGAAGTTGAAAATTCGACGGTGGTGAAAAATCAAAACGGCGGTGGATCGGTGGCTGTTCCGAGTTATTGGGGAATAGAGAAAGCAAAGATGAAAATTACTCAGAGAGATGGTTCAGACTGGTCGTGGAACTGTTATATGGTATACTTATTTTATTATATAATATAAACTTCTCAAATCTCGTTGACAAATTGAGCATTTATATAATTCTGAACAACCATGGGAGACATATCAATCAGATTTGTCAACAAATTTGAAGAAACACCACGTTCCAAAAAATATCGCCGACAAAATCGCTTACCAGATTGTCAAGCTCCTCCGTGTTCCCACCGATATATTCTTTCATGCAAGATCCTTGAATAATTAACGTTAAATTTCCTTTTCCTTTTATCTGTTCGTTGGAAATATGTTCACAAGGCATAGTTGTTTACAGTTTATTTAGTTAATGCAGTTATTTCTTAGGGCATCTCCAACCTCACTCCAAATCTCACTCCATACTCTATTTTGGAGTAAAATTTCCTCCAATCCACTCCATTTTCAACTCCAAAATGGAGTTACTCCATTTTTACTCCAAATATGGAGTAATCCCATTTTTTTACTCCATTTTGGAGTTGAACTTTTTTATTTATAAAATAGTCCTTCAAGTTTTAAATGATTTGATTTGGAGAGTTATAATAATTTTTTTGAAAAAATAAAACTTCATAACCTCATAATCTTATTAAAAATAACATAACATAACATAAAACTCAAATTAAAATAAAACTGAAATGAAAAATAAAATAACATAAAAAACTCAAATTAAAATAAAACTTAATAATCGGGTAAATCCAGTTCCAAAATTTTCTTGCTCGATTTAGAGAAATTAAAAATAAAGACGCTCATTTCTCACTTCGAAATGCATTAATTGATCATCTTTGGGAAAAACATTCAAATGGTGATGACTAAATTAATAATCTACTTTGTTTTGTTATTTTCTTTATGGTGTAATGTGTCCTTTTAATATTATAATAGTTAATTTAAAATAATAATATAGCTTATGTTTTGAAAAAACAAATAGGATCAATTTGTTAAGTTTATAAATAAAGAGGATTATTAGCAATTAATAATAAAGTATAAACTAAAAATATAATTTAAAAAATTCTTTTTAGAGTAAAAAATGGAGTAATACATTGGAAGAAAACCCAACTCCATTTTGAAGTTACTCCATTTTCTGTTGTTTTGGAGTAGAAAATGGAGTGATACATTGGAGATGCTCTTAGTGAGAATCTGGTTTATAGATATGAAAATGAGTTGTAATAATAAGCTTGAAATATTACATAAGGAACACATAACAGAAAGATAGTTTATTTGGATAGTAAAGGATGTTCGGGTATTCGGTTTTGGGTCGATCCGTATTGATTCTGGTTCTCTTAATATCAAAAATTTGAAAGTGTTTAGGAACACCAATAAAATTGGTTCAGTTCGGTTCAAATACTTCACAGTTTTGAGTCTGTTTGGATAATATATATGAGAATCGTCCGATATTCGAGTTTAGTTCAAATCGATTCGGTTTGATTCTTATTACACCGAAATATTCAAATGGTAACCTAATTAATCATATATCTATAAAATAATCAAAATAATAATTTTAAACTAGAATATTTTCATATGTTGATTATTTTGAATATTTAGATATAAATGTAATTAATACTTTTGCACTTTTGTAATTACAGTTTTAGTTTTTTTGGTTATTTCAAATAAAGTAATATATTAAATATATAATTATATTTTGGATATTTCAGGTATTTATTCTGTTCCCGATTTGATTTCTTATTTCGATTCGATTTTGATTTTGTTTTTTTAGGTTCCATGTATTTATTCCGTTCCCGAGCTTCTGCTAATCATGCTTGTTCAAAGAATTTTCTTCAACTCTTTCTTTATTTGCTACATGATTTCTCCACGATTGGCTCATCGGATCGTTGGATATTTAGAAGAAGAAGAAGATATACATTCTTACACAAGAGTTTCTTAAAGATATTGATGATGGCAAAATAGAGAATGTTGCGGCTCCTGCTATTGCGATTGATTATTGGAGATTGCCTGAAGATGCTACGTTGAAAGATGTTGTCACTGTGATTCGTGCTGATGAAGCTCATCATCGAGATGTCAATCATTTTGCTTCCGTAAGTCTACGTACATTTTCTCAACACTATTTTAATTGCAGACTTTTTGTACATGTGAGAATTTATAGTTTGAATGGTGTTTGTGAATTGTTGATCTTGAGTCTTGTGAGTTGTTTGCAGGACATTCGTAATCAAGGAAAAGAATTGCGAGAATCAGCAGCTCCTATTGGTTATCACTAGCTAAGTTCATAATTCAAAGTGTATCTTTTGCTTGAGTTTATGAATGGTTCTTTTGGAGATGAGTCTTGTATGAAATGTATGGTAAGGAATTGGTAGAATCTATCGTTTAAAGTTGTGTTGGTCTAATCGATGTAATTGGTTTGGGTCAAGCGTTTCAGATTTTGAAACCGGCACAATCGCTCTAAACGGTTAAAAATAAAGAAACGGTATTGGTTAGTTTTGGGATTCTAGATAATCGGGTTGGATATGGTTTAGATCTTCTAGGTTTAGGATATTTCGAATATATGATTTAAGATCTATGTACAATCTAAAATAATATTGGTTTGATTTTGGTTCGAATTTCATCGGTTTGTATTGGATATTGTCTTTAATCCGAAAAATATCCAAAATATATTTATGATCAATTTGGATCTAGTTCGGATTGAATATAGATCAGACAATCGATCTGAATTGAATAAAATATAATCGAAATAATTCGAAAAATTTGAGAAAAAATAAAGAAAATAAACCGAAAATGTTATAAATCATATGGTTTTTCGAGTCTGAGGTTCTTCCACTTGATGTACATGTGAATTCATTATTGCAGTAGTTGCATATGTATTTATATTGATTATGTACAAATCGTTTGAAATGATTCCACACAATAGACTTTATTTTCTTCACTGTTGATATCTGATTAATTTTTTGGTTTACTTTCTATTTATTTCCGGATCCACCATCAAACCCATAAGTCATATGTATAGTCATACCATACCAACTGAAAATCATACATATATAATTAAACAACTAGATTTTTTGACTCGCACTATGTGCGGGATTTTACAATAGAAAATATAAT